>CADDIJ020001452.1:0-11031 GCA_902809745.2 Tetradesmus lagerheimii | reverse complement strand
AGCAGCAGCAGCAACAGCAGCAACCTGCTTGGCTAGTGGCATGGCAGGAGCAGGCGCCTGGCAGCAGTGGCAGCGGTGGCAGCTTAGGCCAGCTGCTCGGACAAGTCAGCGCTGGCTACCCAGCCTTGGATACGGCCACCATTGATGTCATTGGTGGTGACCAGATGCTGGCAGCTTCCAGCTGGCAGATAGAGCCACGCCTGGCTGGCAGCCGCGCCCCTAGCCCATTGGATGTGCTGGGCCAAGCCGGCCTAGCGGCTGTGCCGCAACAGCTGCCGCGACAGCTTTCAATGCCAGCTCCTGGGGTGAGTAACGTGCATGCATGCCAGCAGCTGCAGCGCTGATAATTCTTGCTTGCATCTCGCTTGCTGCAGGTGCTGAAACCTGCTTCACAGCTACACGTGCTCACATACACTTAATGTGTTTGCTGCAGGCACGTTTGCCAGCGCCATCTGACACCTCGGCCCCCCGGCAAGCAGGTGGTCTGCGGTTTGGCGTGATGAGTCTGCCTGCATCACCCACAATGCTGCAGTACCAGCTGCAGCAGAGTGGCCAGCCAGGTAGCCACAGCATCAGCCCCAGCAGCGGAAGTTGGCCCGAAATAGATATGGAGCAGCCACTTGCGGGCAGCGCTCCAGCGTCAGCAGCGTCAGCAGCAGCAGCACCAACGCGGATTGAGCGGGAAGCAAGCGGGGATGTACTATGGCCCAGCGCTCACACGGTCGTGCCTCCCAGCAGCTCTGCGCATGTTCTGCACCAGCAACACATCCCGCTGGGCCTGCGGCTGCGGCTGCCAGGCAGTGTGCAGCAGCAGGATGCAGCAGCAGCAGAAGAAGACAGACAAGCTTTAGGCCAGCATCAACCAGTTGACGCTGCATTGCTGTGCCAACCTCAACAGCCGGAGCCTGGTGTGGCAGTAATGGTACCTCAAACCCAGCTGCCGCAGCAGCAGCAGCAGCAATGGTTGCAGGACCAGGTGCTGATGCCACCACCACTGCCAATGCAGCCTGGGTGTGGAGCAGCCCACAGCAGCATACTCAGCAGCGCGCCAAGGCCCCCGCCGCTCATCATCCCAAGCACGTTGCCACATATGCTGCAGCCCCTACAGCAGCAAGTGTCAGTACCCACCCCCAGCCCTGCCCAGCCCAGGTCTGGCACATCAGTGACTCCTGCCTTGCTTAGTATGACTCTGGCAGAACGCGCAGCTGCTGTCGCGCAAGCTACAGCACCTGCTGCACCGGAGTTGTCTATCGCAGCTGATCATCTAGAGGCAGGTGTTGCTGGCAGCCGGATACACAGGCAGCGTCGCCGTGCATCGGTACCATCATCGCCGGCTGGTGCAGCTGCATCCACCGCCACACCACCAGCCTCAAGTGGCGCTGCAGCGTTGCTGGCAGCTGGACGACATCACATCAGGGTGCTGTGTGGCAGCCTGCATGGCTGGCTCGACCTCAACGACTGCCTTGTCTACGTCGCTGCCGGCCAGGTGCGCGGTGTACATGTGCCACTCACTGCTGTTTCTTGGCCCTGCTTCATTCGGCAGTAGCACAACCATGTGCAAGCTCACTGTTTAACTTCTGCCTGTCAGTGAAGAAGCATACCTTCTGCTTTGAGCATGGGCCGTTTTGTGACCAGTATGTCATATGCAGATGATCCACATTTCAAACAATCACAGTTTTAAAGACTTCTGATGCTGCGTCGGTGCACGTGCACCTGCCAACAGGGTCATGAAGAAGTCAAGGTCAACCCATCAGCGTTTGAGTCCCTGGCAGGCAAGGGCGCCACCCGCAAGTGGCGCCAGTCTCTGACGGTGCTGCCAGATGGTCCACATGACGTGTTGGTGCCACAGCCGCTGGCGCTTGGAGACTTCTTGAAGCAGTACCAGCTGGAGAAGTGCTTCTCAGCGCAGCAGGCGCCAGGCAGGAGCAGCAGCGCTGCAGCAGCAGCTGCAGACGAAGCACCACTGCTGAGCCCAGCAGCTGCGCGGTACCAGCACCATCCGCTGGTCTCCCCAGGTGTACGGCGACGCCGGCAGCAGCAGGGCAGCCAGGCCTCTTCTTCCCAGGAGCAGGACTGGGACGCTGGCGAGGCAGGCAGTGATGACCAGCCGCAGGCTCATGTGAAGCGCTCTAGAGGCAGCAAGGCCCAGCACCACCCGAAGCAGAGGCAGCAGCACTTGGAGGACGAGAACGACCCAGCATTCAAAGCTTCGATGCCGGCAGCACTTCCGGCCTTCACGCAACAGCATCTGCGGCTTGAACAGCACCAGCTGCAGCTGTCAGCTGTGCAGAGAGGACACCCTGCTGCCCAATCAGCAACGTCACAGGAGCTGCAAGATGTTGTAGCCGGGTTGCACGATGCAGCTGCCGTCAGCTCTGTGGCCCATGCTGGCTGCCAGGAGCTGCAGGCTGTGCTGCAGCAGCAGCAACAGCAGCCACAGCTGCAGCACCAGCAGCCTCACCTGCAGCAGCTGCAGCAGCAGCAGCCTTCAGATGCCCAGCCCGCCTCCAGCGCGCTGCCAGTGCACGGAGAGCACTGGCGCAGGCGCAGCCCTCAGCTGACTGGCAACATCATTGAGATGGAGCAAGCTGCGCTTAGCCAGCCCAGTGCTGTTACTTCAGCAGCGCCTAAGCTAGAGCAACAGCAGCCGGCTGTGCTTGTTTCGTTGTCTGAGCGGCAGAAGCAGCCTTACAGTCATGCAGAGCTGCAGCAACAGGGCCTTGGTACGGCAGTGGATGCACCACATGTGCCTACTGCTGCTGGTGGACCCGGATCTGTGGTGTCTGCTCAGCCGCTGTTGTCACCTGCTGGGCGGCCAATCAGGCAGCTTACACTGAGCAGGCAGCGAGCAGCTGCAGCTGCAGCAGCTGCAGTTGCAGCGCGCTACGAGCGTGGCAGTCATGCGCAGGGTTACATGGGCGGCATACGCTACCTACAGGTGTGGTGTGACCAACTGCCCGGCATGCTGGACCTGCAGAGGATGCAGGTGGTGCCGCTGCAGGGAGAGGTGAGCAAGAGTGTCGCACCTCTGTGCTTACTTCAACTGCCACAATGTGCGGTAGATCACTTGCTGCTTACACTTTGTGCGCTTACGGTGTCTCGTCTGTGTGACGGATGTTACCAGGTGACACAGCTGTAGTTAGAAGTGATGACCCTGCATTTGGCTAGGGTCAGATGATCTGATGGCCTTGATACATGCAGCAGCTGCAAGGCTTCATCAGCAACAACACAAAGGCTTACTCTATGTCCTCCAACTGCTGCCTGCCCCTGCCGTCGCAGTCTGAGGGCCACCCCATGTCATTGTCAGCTTTTGAGCAGCTAGGCGGCCGTGGTGCTGCCCGCAAGTGGCGCCGCTCTCTCACCACGCTCGACGGCAGTGACGCCATCACGCTTGGAGAGTGGATGGAGCGCTACCAAGCTGCGCCAGGTGCGGGGGGCAAGCACGCAAGCCCTAGGCCCAGCCCAAAGGCGCGTGCATCACCACCCCCAGCTAGCGTGTCTCCAGCAGAGGCAGCAGCAGCAGCGATCTTGCCTACAGCAGCCTGGCAAGCAGTCAGCGAGGACCAGCGTGATAGGCAGCAGCAGGCCATGGCGAGTGTGCTGCGCCCTGGTGTGCCTGGCCGCATGCCAGCACTGCAGCAGCAGCAGCAGCCTCCGCGGAAGAGGGATGCAATGAAGCAGCAGCTGCATAGCGCTGCACAAATGAGGCCCAAGCAGCCGGCCAGCCCCAAAGCAGCAGCAGAATCTTCCGTGACAATTGCAGCAACGCTGATGGCTCCTGGCGTCGCAGTGCGAAGAGACGGCTCGCGCAGCAGCAGCCCTACCAGAATGGCGTCCACAACAGGCACAGCAGACGTGCGACGCAGGTCTAGAGACACAGGTGCCCGGCAGCAGCTGCATCGCTCGGGTACGCCGCATGCAGATGCTGCAGCTGTGCTTTTTACCGCGCCGCCTGCTCAGGGAGGTGCCATTGGCGCTGGTGCCTCAGCAGAGCCAGTGAACGCCGAGCTGCTGATGATGCTGAACGAGTATGCTAGTGAGTACAGCCAGCCAGAGCTGCACTTGCATCCAGCACAGGTACAGCAGGACCTAGAAGACCTGACAGCAGGCACAGCAGGCGTGCTGTCGCCACGGCTTGCCAGCATGGACTGGCAGAACCAGCAGCAGCAGCAACCGCGGCATCAACAGCAGCCAGCTGAAACTGTGCCAGCTGTTATGCATGCAGCACAGTTGTCTGCGCCACTTTTCAGGCCAGGGACAGAAGCAGCTGCTTCGCCACCTGCAGTGATGGCGGCAGAGTCAGGCGCAGTTGTTGAAGATGATAGTTAGCAATGGTGGCACGTGCAAGAAGGTGAAAACCGAGCATTAGTAGATCAGGACAGGGGTGAAGGACAGTGCCTGTGCTTCATCATGAACCATGATGCTCTGTCCAAGCAGTGGTAGGAATGTTATCCAGGGTGTGAAGTTGTTGCCGTGTGTCAGCTGGCAGCTGTAGTAAAGTGAAAGAAGTTAGGCGGATCCTGTGGACTAGGCAGAACAGCTAAAGGTTGACACAAAAGTAATGGTCAAATTGGGTGTTTTACAGCAAGTCTGCAACAGCAGACATACCAAACATTCATATGTTCTGAAGCAGAGCTAGGACAGCAATGCCATGCATGTCTACTTCAAGATCCTAGCTGCACAGATGAAACTGAGACAGCCATCATGACCCAGCATAGCACAGAAAATGCCATCACCAGCAGCCTGGAGATGGCCTGAAAATGCCTCTTTTTGCATGCCAAACAAACACAGCAGCTTCAACAGCAGGATGCCTGCCAACTACTCTGAGCAGCCCCATCCTGGAACCTATAAATGATGTGCTTTTGCCCTGCATGCACTGCTGTGCCTGCAACACCCTCAAGCAGCAGATGCCAGCCCAAAAGCAACAGCACAACAAACAGCACAGCCAGCAGCACAGCAAAACCACAGCAGACCACAAGCATCAGCCTCACACACACACCAGGGGCATGCAGCCAGAACTGTCTGC
Source organism: Tetradesmus lagerheimii (assembly GCA_902809745.2). NCBI lineage: Eukaryota > Viridiplantae > Chlorophyta > Chlorophyceae > Sphaeropleales > Scenedesmaceae > Tetradesmus > Tetradesmus lagerheimii. The sequence goes on along the minus strand of CADDIJ020001452.1, from coordinate 6,005 downwards.
ATGCCACTGCAGCAAAAGAGAAGGGCTCTTGGTTTACTGCTGCGGCTGCGGCTGACGGCTAAGGCCAAGGCGCGCGCATAGTATTTGCCGTATGAGAACAGCAGGAGTTGAACGTGCGCTCACATGGATGACATGCCACCACGCTACCACTATGCCATTGGGACACCTAGCACAGATTACACTAACATATGTATTATCGATACAAAACACCGAGCTCATTGAAGTAACACTGAGACTCTGACGGCCCCTGCTCGCTGCATTGACACCTGATGAGTTGTTGTTAGCGCGTGAGGCATTGTGTGCAGATCTGGGTTGGCAGCGTCCTGGAGGGGATACCAACAGCATAATTCGTGTGGCAGATCTTACTGTTGCTGTTGCCACTAGGATGCAACGTCTCACTGCGTTAGATGCAATTGCTCCCCGTCATGCTGCATACTTGAACAGTGTTAAAACATTGGATGGATTGCCTGCGGGTACCCAGCTCCCTGATGTGCAGCTGGTGTTGTCCCGCTGGTGGAAGATCAGAGTGGCTAACACTTACAAAGAAGCAGCATGGCGTCTGGCATTGAATGCATTCCCTACTGCGCAGCGTATGCACCTCACCATGGGGTGTACAGCATGTTCAGTTGTGGGACCAGGCGTGGAGCATCACTTTTGGACCTGTCCGGTAGCTGTTACTGTTCGACGTGAGGTGGAAAGTCAGCTTAGAGCATTTCATATGCTGGCAGCAGGGGCAACCTTGCCGTGCAGCGCTTTGTGGCTGGCTTGTGCCCCTCACATTGACATGCATCAGCTTGTCTGGGACATGGTGTGTATAGCTGCAATACGCGCTTTTGATCTTGGCCGCAGAGCTGCTTGGGCGGTTTCGCACAGGCTGAGTGTGCCTGTACTAGTTGAACAAGTTGCTGTGCGCGCAGCAGTTGGTGCCTTTTGGGATGCGCTGGCAGATTTTGCTGCTACCGCTAGAGTACCTAGTCGGTGTAGGAGCCAGCTGCTCACACGTCAGCCATTTGTTGCTTGGCATACTGTCTTGCGAGGCAATGGCTTACGGGTGATTCGCAGATGATGCCATGTACAATTGTGTGTTATTGCTTGACCTGCTTTCCACATGTACACCTGCTTACGTGCTTGCTTTGCATGCTGTCAGCACGAGGCAGTTACGCTGCCAGGCTGTTGGGTGAGTATTGACATCAGTGCATACTTGCTTCATGCTGATGACATGCAGTGCTCTCAAAAGCCAGCACACTACTCACATTTACACATGTGCTACCTTTGCGTCTGTATCAGCATTTTGCTGAGTCAGCGAAGCATGTTCAGCCTGCCCTCTACACTGGAAGATGTATAGACTGCTGTCACCAACACTGATTAGAATACTGCATTCATGCCCGAAGATTCTCAGAGTGCAGCCAAATTGCGTGTCGTAAGGAAGACGGTTATGCTAGCACAACCAATGTCATACCTTACGCACAGAGGTTTTTCTGGGGTTAAAACCTCAGAGTGACAGCTCGAGCTGAGCTGCTTGCAGCTTCCTATTTTACCAGGTGTCTGTGGTGGCGTATGCCGCATGAACACACCGTGTAACCCCTCTATCTCTCTACCTCGTTTTCACCTGCTGTGAAATGCAGCTGTGTCACACCCTCAGCAGCTGTTCTTTCCTCTGCCTGCGTCTCCTATCAGCTGCCTTGAGTCAGACCTGCTTTTCCTGAGCTGATGTCCGACGCCCGAGTTCAGCCCGTCATCTGTACTGCAACATGTATAGATTGCTGTCACTGACACTGCTTACACTACTGCTTGCATGATCAGATACTATCTGATACAACAACATTGCGTGTGATGAGAAAGACTATTTGTGCTTATACAACAAAGGTCATGCCTCTCACACAGGGGCTGTTTTTCTGGGGTTCAGCCTCTTTTTGAGTGACATTCAGAGCTGAGCTGTTCGCAGCATCCTTTTTCCAGCTGGTGTCCGTTGCGGCGTAGCCGCTTGAACACACCGTGTAACTTCTCTTCTCGTTTTCACCTCGGTGCTGCACTGGGCATGTGGGCTCAGCCCGCTCATAGTGCACCAAGTGTGTGGCTGGCCCTACACACTTTCTGCACTGTTTGCCGTCACTGACACTGCTGGCAGCACTTGTATTTTTCAATTCTCATCTGAGGTTGTGGGGGCGTATTGCGTGGAGTGAGGAAGGCGGCTGTGCATGTGCCATGGCCATATGCCAAAACTTACCCACAGAGACCATTTTCCCGGGGTTGCGTCTCACTTGAGTGACGGCCCGCGCTGAGCCATTTGCAGTTCCTTTTTCTAGCTGGTGTCCGTTGCGGCGTAGCTGCTTGAACACACCCTGTAACCCCTTTTCCTCTTTTCCTCGTTTTCAGTCCAGCACCACCTGTTGTCGCGTTGGGCATGTGATGCGCTGCCTTTCTTGAAAGGTGGCACTGCGCCCTGGGTGGCTGTGGCTCGTGAGTTGTTGTAACAGGCAGCAAGGGAACAACAATCCCAGTTCAGGCCAAAGCCATGTCAGGCGAAGCCTATGTGGCTAGGCAAACCCCAGTTCAGCCCCAGACAGGGCCGAAGGCCCTGGCATGCGGTTCCGATCCTGGCTCTGGGCTTACCCGCAAGGGTTCAGGTCTGGCGTCAGGAGCCCAGTCGAGGAGCAGTGCTGGGCTTAATACGGATTGGAGGAGCATGCCGACAGTTCTCCCTTGCGTTCCCAGTGTACAGTAATGCTTGGCGCTACAATTTGGTAGCTGAGTTGCTGTCCCAGACAACCCCAGTCTAAAAACCCAAATTTTCTTGGGAGCCCACGAGCATGTTTATGCAGGGCACTTTGGAGAACAGAAAACAGAGGAGTTGATTACCAGGCATTTTTGGTTCCCAGGTGTGCGCGAGTTTGTGCACACAAGGATCAGGCAATGTGATTGCTGCCAGCGTAACAAGTCATTAAACAGGCCACACGCTGGCAAGTTAATGCCGTTGCATATCCCAGGTTACAGGTGGCAAGTTGTTTCAATGGATTTTATTACAGACTTGCCCAAGACTACTTTAGGTCATGACGCGGTTTGAGTGTTTGTAGACAAGTTGACCAAGATGGTGCACATCGCGCCGACTACTAGCAACTGTGATGCTCCAGAGCTCGCGCAGTTGTTCTTGCGTGAAGTTTGCAGGTATCACGGCTTCCCACAGCAAATCTTACATGACAGAGGTCAACAGTTCATGTCACAGTTTTTTGCAAAGCTTTGCCAGGGTTGGGGGATTCAACAGCTGCCAAGTTCAGCTTATCACCCCCAAACAGATGGCCAGACAGAACGTGTCAACAGAATCCTCGAAGATACACTCAGGCACTTTACAGCTGGGAAGAGGTGCCACCGCTGCCAGCGGAGGTGCCTGGCAGCTAGGCTTAGTAGCAGTGGCGCAGTGTGGAGGTTTGGGAGGTGAACATTTGGCGCATGGTGATGTCAGGTGGTGGTGTCTTTTGAGATGCCGCAACTTTTGAGGAGTGGTTGATATGGATGATCTCTGGTGCAACTAGCATCGCATCCATTGTGTTGTGCCATTGGATTGCGCTCATGTTGGCTTTAGCCAGTTTACTCCCGCTTTTATGGTGTTTCAAAGCACACTTTTAGGTGTGCCAGCTTATGCCTTGTACAATCCTGATCGAGAGTCTAGGACTATTTTGGCTTCAAGTTGCTTCAATCTCTCTTTTTGGCGCAAGATTGCGTTCACTTTGTGTGGTGCATGCCATCTGAGATGGCGAACGGCCTACGTGTAACTTCCACTCTCTAAATGCAGAACAGACTAACTGGGATGCTTTGCTGCCCATGGTTGAGTTTGCAATCAACAACGTACAGCACGCATCCACAGGTTTTACACCGTTCTATTTAAACTACGGTAGGCACCCTAAGACACCTCTCAGTCTGCAGGTGCCAACGTCAGATGACACCCCAGAATTTGCAGAATACGGTGCACCGGCAGTCACTAAATTCACAGCTGACTTGCAAGCTGCAGTGCACAAAGCAAGTGGCATGTTGCAAGCAGTGCAGAACAGGCAGAAAGCGTACGCTGACCAGAGACGGTCACCAGATCCAGATTATGCAGTGGGAACAGAAGTGTTGCTATCTAGCAAGCACATCCCACTCAAACATCCAGGTAGTTACAAGCTCTTGCCTCGTTGGCTTGGGCCTTTCAGAGTCGCAAAGCGCATCAGTTCAGTTGCTTATAAGCTTGAATTGCCAGCCAGTATGGCTCGCATTCACCCATATTTCATGCGTCTTTGCTTAAGCCGTACCGCAGTGACGGTACATACAGGCCGCCACCCCCAGTTATTCTGGAGGATGGTTCAGAGGAATATGAGGTTGAGACAATTTTGTCTCACAGGGACAGGGCACTTCCCAATTCAGCCAGAACAGTTACTAACTAATAGGGAGTACCTGATTAAATGGAAGGGATATTCTCATGAGCATAACATGTGGGAGCCTTCCAGCAATTTGACTAGCTGCCCAGATGTGCTTACTGCATACTTGAATCGCACTCAGACAACACCAGCAGTCGGTACACGCCGACATAGCGCTAAGCAGAAGAGGCAAGCACGTGCCTCACAGCAGCAACAACCAGTGCATACTCGACGCAGGCACTAACTTTGTGTCATCCTGCTCTGCCCACCCTGCACTTTGGTGCACAGTGAGTGCCCAGCGTTGCGCTGCGGCTCAGGCCCTGTTCCAGGCTAGTCCACCCACACCCCAGTCAACAGTCGCGCTTCCACCAGTCAGACACTTGGGTTTTACCCGGTGCACAGAGTGTGTGTGTGTCTGTTTGTACAGATGTGCTCTTGTAGCACTCAGGCCTTGCCTGACAGTATACAGGATCCTTGATCCTCGCTTGTTACAGTTGTATGCCGTACTCCTTTGTTGGGCCGACAAAGGTCCAGAGGGGGAGGTATGTAACAGGCAGCAAGGGAACAACAATCCCAGTTCAGGCCAAAGCCATGTCAGGCGAAGCCTATGTGGCTAGGCAAACCCCAGTTCAGCCCCAGGCAGGGCCGAAGGCCCTGGCATGCGGTTCCGATCCTGGCTCTGGGCTTACCCGCAAGGGTTCAGGTCTGGCGTCAGGAGCCCAGTCGAGGAGCAGTGCTGGGCTTAATACGGATTGGAGGAGCATGCCGACAGTTCTCCCTTGCGTTCCCAGTGTACAGTAATGCTTGGCGCTACAGTTGTGGCCACGTTGGGCGGCAGCAACTGAACCATGCACGCGCGCTGCTAGCAGCAGCCCTTGGGGTCTGTTGTTGTGTGGCCGCCATCATCTATTTCCTTCTGCTCCCGCGGATGCCTGCCTGCCTTCGGCATTGCGTGCGATGGCGTTGGGTTTTTGGGCTCTGCCCCCCCTCCGCCATGTCGGCTCTGACGCTTTGGATGTTGAAGAGTTGTGTTGGCATGCACCGCTGTGGGCTAATCCCATTTTTACTGTGCCACAGGATTGGCAGTGGTTTGATCATGTGGCTGCTTTTGGCCTGCTGCAGCTGCCGAAGTTACAGTCTCTTGGTCAGGTAGTGCTGCTCTCGTCAGAGTTGGCACGAGTAGGTGCCTTGCCTGGGCTGTCAGCTCAACGGTCAGCGTATGAGCGTGAAATCTGGGGCACTTGGTTTAACAGCAGCCCGCAGTATGCTGATAGGCAGCTGGCTCTCCAGCATGTGCAAGCTTTGTTGCAGTTGGTCCCCCACGTGTGGGCTACTGCTGCACGCGCTCACCTGGCATCAGCCCTGGCTGCTGGTGACAGCATTGCACAGCTATCCTTTATCTCCCCTGGAGACCTTTTACTTGCGCGTGAAACATTGTGTGCTGATTTGGGCTGGCAACGACCAGGCGGCGATGCGAATGCTGTCATCCGTCTAGCTGACCTAACTGTTGCTACTGCTACGAAGCTGCAACGTTTGCGTGCACTTGATGCTATTACTCCCCGTCATGCTGCTTGTTTGGACAGTGTTAGAACGTTGGATGGCCTCCCAGCTGGA
>CADDIJ020001451.1:0-21529 GCA_902809745.2 Tetradesmus lagerheimii | reverse complement strand
CCAGGGCCAACCGACTGGCCTCAGGGCCCCACAAACGACATTTGAGAGCTCACTGGTCATGTCAGACCCGTCCTCGGTGCCAACTGTCCCCTTTTGTTTGCAGCACCCATCACACGTTCACACTTGTGGACATTTACAGGAGGCCCCAGATGGCGCCGACGCTCGCTGAGCTTATAGATTGTTTGATGACAAATCGTTTTAGGGGGGAGGACAAGGGGTTTTGTTTCGCCGTTTGCGAGAAAATCGCTTTCGAAGGGTCTACTGCTGCCGTTCTCCCACCAGGGGCCACCAATTGGCCCCAGGCCCTCACAGATGATGCCCCTAATTTAGCTGTTTACAATGAAGGCGTGCTGGCGGCCTGCCGCTGCCCAACGCGCCTGCTTTCTTCCAAAAACAGTACCTCCAAGTTGTCATCTTATATATTGATAATTGCTTATGGCGGCAGTGATTATTTGAAGGTCGGCCGTCCTGCATCAAATGCAGTTGTGCAGCCGGCGTGCATGTGATGTGCCTGCAGGCTGCCACAGCCACGGTGGCTCCTGCAGGAGCTGTGGCGGCTTGGCACATCCACATAGATGTGCAGATGTACAAGTGCTCGCATCTGGAGCCATTGACTTTGCACATGCACAGGGTGTCATTGCATATCTTTACCCGCTAGAGTGCTAAAGGATCACATGGGTCATGCAAATACACAGTACTGCTTTCACGTACGTACTCCCATAGTCACACTCTTCTGGCATGAACTTCTTGTTGGCGACCAAGGGTGTTTTGTTGGTGTTATTACTGACTCGTCTCAGTTTTTGGGGCTGGTATTGATACCGCCTATGCATACCGGTACAGACCCCACGGTATGACCCGGTATAAAGCTAAGAGCGGTGGGGGTATGGCATATCGGGGGGTATGAAGCCGGTATGCGCATACTGGTGTATACCGTGCGGTATGGCCGGCGGTGTCGCATACCGAACACAGACCCCACGGTGTCATCACGGTATTGCATACTGTAAACAGATTGCTAGTATACCCTACTGCTAAGCTGTAAACACTGGGACTTGGCCACCACTGATTGATGGTGAAGGATGTTACACTGATGCAGTATGCCAGTGGCACTGCCATGCATAGCTGACATGCATTGGCACAGCAACCATCGTGCAGTGCACTAGGCAGAAGTTGGCATACAGTGCCAACCCGTTGATGCAGAGAAAGACAACAAAGTCAACTGAATGAAGCTAAACAGACTGATGGAGTGCAGCGCTCGCAATATGCATGCCAGCATCACGGGCAGCTCTGCTGATGCCTCACACCACACCTGCACAGTACCCAGCAGTGACAGCAGGCTGACTGAAGGTTTGCAAATCTATCATCTAAGATGGTGACTGGACCCACATGTAAAAAATCATTTGCAAGTTTAGATGCACAGAACACTGTAGAAATTTACTAGCTGTGCACAGTCACAAGTGGAAATTTACTAGCTGTGCACAGTCACAGTTTGTGACGTCCTGCACGCCGCATGCTGGGCCAGTGGCTCAGCCTCAGGCTGCTTGGCGGCCAATTGTAACTACACTGTGGTGCGCAAGCATTGGCGTCCTTCAAGGACCCGGCAAGTGTCGGACACTGTGCCAGCACCGAGCTGGGCCAGTACTGGGTTAGTACGACAAACACCGTCACGGAAGTCGTACTCTCTGCGCTAAGGTACGCCGTACCACAACGGTTGTGAATTCTCTGCGCTAATTTACGTGTGAGGCTGCCAGGACCCGGTTTAGGGCCTCTTTAGTGCGAAGCGGCCGGCATTTGGCAGGTGACGCCTAAGCAAGTACTGGCAAAAAAAGCAAGTACTGGCGCTGATGATGGAAGTCAGCCTGACTCGTGATGGCCTTACACTGGCGTCCAGTACTGAGTACTACGCTAGCCCAGACATTCACACGGTCCCAGTAGTAACTCAGTAGTTCTAAGAACACGGGCTTGTTACCCAATACTGTGACGGATGATTTGCCAAATCGGCGGCGCCATAATGCAAGTGCAAAAATGTGGAACAAAAACTGCATGCTGAGTGCAGCGCCGCGAGGCTCGGAAGCATTGAACTCAGTGGTCGGACCAACAAGGTGGGCACTGCCCAGCCAGGGCCTGGCCACCACGCGTGAAGCCCGCCCGCCAGCTGCCAGGCAGAGCCAGCAACCTGCCAGGCGCAGCCTGAAACTTTCAGGCAGGTCCCCAGCTGCAGCTGCAGCATCATTGCATCGCCAGCCCAGCCTGGACATCTGGCACTGCCACCAGGCCACTTGCAGCTGATCAGCAGGCCAGGCCACGCGTCTGCTTGGTCTCAGGGCAGCGGCTGCTGCACGCGCTTCACGCTGCTGCTGGCGCCGTCGGAGGCACCCGCCTAGACTGCTGCCGCCACCTTTTCCGCTGCGCCTGGCAGCTTGAAGCCCAGCCCGCTCACCACTGGCAGGCAGCGCTCACACAGCTCAGGGTGCTCTGCTGACACGCTGCCAACCTGCAGCGGCAGCACACAACCAGGACGACGGTGATGTGGCCTGCGTGGTAGCAAAACGCCTTTCCAGGTGCAGTCACGTACAACTTGCTAATTTGGCAAAGCGGGCGCAAGCTACTGTCTCACGCACATCACACAATCGCCTACATCTGCTAGCAAAGCCGTGATGTCCAGCAGAGTTATGAAATGCCGAATCCAACCAAATTGAAAACAGGGCTTGTACCACGGCAGCAAAAGAAGCATAATGAGTAATGGACATCAAGCATTGCTGCTGCACCAGCTGCCTGCAGCACAGACAGCACTATCAACTTTTCAGGCGTGGCAATGCACCACCATCCATATAATCAGCCGCCGCGCCCTCCCACCTGTGTGCTGTACATCCAGCAGCGCGCGCACTTGGAGCCAGCAGCGCGCCGCACGCCCACCGTGACCACCCCGGCCACGTCATCGCCAGTGTCCACGCTGCTGCTGGCCAGCGTGCCCGCTGCCGCCTCCTCAGCGCTGCCCACCAGCGCCACCTCGCTGGTGATCAGCAGGTAGCGCAGCTCGTCGGCAGCGTTGCCTGCAGCGTTGAGCCCCACCAGCCAGGCTGCCATGCGCGGCTCGCTCACGTGCAGCGCCACTGCCGCCTCCTGCGTGCTGCCTATGGCCTTGCCTGCGCGCGCTGCCTCCATGGTCTTGGTGAACACCTCACGCACGGCAGGCAGCGCCGCCCAGTGGCCCAGCTCCTGCTGGCTGAGGCCGCCCCACTGCTGCTCGGCAGCAGCCCAGCCGGCAAGGAAGACGCTCTCGGCGCCGCTGCTGCTGTCACTGCTGCCGTTGCTGCTGCTTGCTGCTGCTCTGCTGGGCTGCGGCAGGTTAAGCCAGGCGTCCTCAGCCATGTGCGGCACCAGCGGCGCTATCGCAGACAGCAGGCCCTGTGTGCACGTCCGCAGCAGCAGCAGGAAAGCAGCGGAAGACAGCACATGGATCAATGACAGGCAGCACAATGCATGCAGCAGCCCAGTCAAGCCCAAGGTGTGAACAGCAGCATGCTGCAGCATTAACGCAAGCACTGTTGCAGCAAATGCAAAAGAAAAATTACGTCACCTAACCCTGCTGCCCAAGAGCCGAGTGCAACGGCCATCAAGATGCTACCTGTGCGCCCTGCAGCAGGGCCCTTTCCACCCCCCCTGGCGCCTCTCACCTGCAGCACTGCTGCCTGCACCGTCTGGCAGGCCCTCCTGCTGCTGCTGGCGCTGTCCTGGATGTACAGCCTGTCCTTGGCCGCGTCCAGGTAGAAGCTGCTCAGCTCGCCAGACACAAAGTTGAGGCAGGCCTGGAACACGCGCCGGAACTGGCGGCAGCAAGAGACAACGGGCAGCGCGCAGCAGCAGCACAGCAGCAATCTGTCAGTCATTGTGCTGACACACACAGCTTCACATGCAACAACAGCAGCAACGCATGGCACCAGAGCGGAAAACAAGTGGCCTAAACACGCTGCAGGCGGCAGTGTCACGGCAGGTACCCCCCCACCTGGTAGGTGTCGTAGGCCTCCTGCACCTCACCCATGAGCTCAGCGTGCTTGGCCAGCAGCCAGCGGTCCACCGCGGGCAGCTGCTGGTAGGGCACGGCGTGCTGCGCTGGGTCGAAGTCGGCCAGGTTGCCCAGCAGGAAGCGCAGCGTGCCGCGCAGCTTGCGGTACGCCTCGCTGACCTGCTTCAGGATGCCGCCGCCAATCTGACGCATGGCACAGCAGCCAAGCGACATCATACATTGGGTCAGACAGAATTGAAAGAACAAGTAAAGCTCATTGCTCAGGGTAGGATGTCACAGGTATAACTAATGCTGGAGGTGCACTGATACATGCTGAACATGCAAATCTTTCAGCAGCTCTGCACTGCTGTGGTCTGACCACCACGCCCTGTGGCTGTACCCGCCCCCTCCCCCCCTGCCGTCCAGCTGCAGCCGCACCATGACGTCTGTGCTGTAGTCCACGCTGGCCACCCACAGGCGCAGCACGTCAGCGCCATAGGCTGGCTCCTTGCGCTCGTCCTTGCCTCCGCTGATGACGCTGCGCGGGTCCACCACGTTGCCCAGGCTCTTGCTCATCTTGTTGCCGCGCTCGTCAAGCACAAAGCCGTGAGTCAGCACCTGGGGGGGGGGGCAGGCGCAGTAACAGCAACTGTTGGTAACAGCCACGTGGCGAAGCAATATCACAAGTTGTCAGGGCAATCAGCATGCATCATGCAGCGCTGTACTGCCAGGCTCACCTGCTTGTATGGCGCGCTGCCTGTTGCTGCCACGCTGGTCAGCAGCGAAGACTGGAACCAACCTGCAGCAAGGCACGCAGCAGAGCACCGCAGGAGCAGGGTCAGCCAGGCACACACCACAGCACGCCGGTGTTCGCAGCAGAACCAAGTGGGCTCGCATACTGGGCGGCAGTGCTGCACAAGCGCCAACCAGCTGCTGAATGCATATGCACACGCGCCACCATTTGTGCACGCTGCGTCAAAATCAAGCGTGTCTTGCTGCTGCTGCCCCGCTCACCCCTGTGCTGGTCGCTGCCCTCCAGGTAGAGGTCTGCGGGGAAGCGCAGCCCCTGCTGCTGCCGCGCCTGCACCACGCCCGCCCAGCTGCTGCCGCTGTCAAACCACACGTCCATGGTGTCCTCGCCCTTGGACAGGCTGGGGGCAAGGTGCGCCAGGTCGGGCGGCAGCAGCGCCTCAAGCGGCGCCGTCCACCACACGTCGCTGCCCTGCTGCGCCACCAGCCCGATCACGTGCTCCAGCGTCGCCTCAGTCAGCAGCGGCTCGCCTGCAGCACGGCAGCAGCACAGCGGACAGGAGGCAGCACGTCATATGTTGGATGCCTTGCAGCTAGTCATGCAGGCCATAAAACAGTTGTTACTGTTGCCTGCTGCGCCATGTTGCAACATTTCATGCACGTCCTGACGCCGCTGTGCCGCGCACCGCTCTGCTTGTCGTAGAAGACCGGGATGGGCACGCCCCACTTGCGCTGCCTGCTGATGCACCAGTCGTTGCGGCCCTCAGTCATGGACGTGATGCGGTTCTGGCCAACGCCAGGCACCCACGACACGCCCTGTATGGCCTCCAGCGCCTCACCCCTGCAGCAGCAGAGGCGGGGGGGAGGGGCATCAGCATTGCTGAAGCGGTGAAAAGTGTTTTGAAATGAACAAATTGCTCGTCATTACTACGGTGGCTGCAGCTTCTGTCTTCTGCTCACATGCATCACATGCGTCACTGCAAGCAGCTAGCACACAGCATACCTGTCTGTTACTGAACACCCAGCTACAGCATACGTATCGACTCCGGCGACACTTTCGGCTTGGCACAACCCCACCTGAAGCCCTCCACTGAGGCGAACCACTGGCTGGTGGCCCTGAAGATGGTCGGCTTCTTGGTGCGCCAGTCGTAAGGGTACTTGTGCGCGTACTGCTCCTGCTTCAGCAGCACGCCCGCAGCCGCCAGCGCGTCCACCACCGCGCTGTTGCCCGCGCCCTGCACCGCCAGCCCAGCAAACGCCGGCCCAGCCTCGTCTGTGAAGCAGCCCGCGTCGTCAACAGGCGACAGCAGCGGCAGCCCGTACTTGAGCCCAACCTGACGCAGCAGCAGCAGCGGCAGCAGCGGGGTGCCGGGCACAAGCAGGCAGCGGCTCACCCTGTGTGGGCATGCAGGTATCGCAACACAGGGGTGCTATAGAGCACCGTGCCGCTATAAATTTAATAAGCACAGGCAACCCATTGTACAGGTTGCATGCTCATCAGGATCTTGGTAACAACACTGCCGTCAACGCAGCCCAGGAATTGAATGCAGCAGTGCGCAGGCATCAGCCCGCCCCCCACCTGGTAGTCCTCCTGGCCGTGGCCGGGGGCTGTGTGCACCAGGCCTGTGCCGCTGTCCGTGGTGATGTAGTCGCCGCCCAGCACCAGCGGGCTCACGCGCTCGTACAGCGGGTGCTGGTAGTGGCAGCCCTCAAGGCAGGAGCCCTTGAACGTGGCCAGCACCTGGGCGCAGCGCCAGCAGCAGTAGCAGCGGTGTGGGAGTGTCAATCGGATATACATACCTGACTCTAGCTGCGCAGCACACTAGCACGTTGCCCTTGTCTAGGGCAGTGCAGATGGGTGTCAAGCAGCAGTGCATGCTACTACGCTGTTCAACGGCAAAGACACAATGTTTTTACAGATTCTGCTAGAAGCACGTGCTGTGACGCCCTGCTGTTGCTGTGCCGCTTGACCTGCTGCGTTATGCCCATCCTGCCCATCCCCACCTGCAGTGGTGCGCTGAACTTCTCTGCCAGGCTGTTGACCAGCGCCTCAGCCACGATGAGGTGGTCGCTGTACCAGCCCGCAGCACCCTCACCCTGCAGCAACAGCAGCAGCAGCAGCAGCAGCAGATAATGTGAATCTGCACCTAGCACTGCACGTGGCCCGCTGCGACAGGACACAACGCGTTAGCCACACAGCAGTGGCCACAAATACATTGAATGCGCAAGGAGATGCGTGAGGCAGCATGCACGCACACGGGCTGACATTTGAACAAACTAGACATGACGCAGCTGTCAGTGGAGCCGCAGTGTGTCCCCCCCCCCACGCTGTGCCCCCCTGTCGCATGCCCACCTCTGCCTTGACCAGGCAGTAGTCCAGGTCAGCGTTGACTGCCACGGCCAGGTTGGCGGGGATGGTCCAGGGCGTTGTGGTCCAGATGGCAAACGCGGCACGCACGCCAGGCGCACCCAGCACCGCCGCCACCTCAGCCGGCAGCTGCGACCCCAGCGACTGCAGCAGCAGCAGCAGACGGCAAGCACTGTGTGAGACCACATCATGTAAGCTAGGTACTGCTACTGCCTGTACTGCTACGCCTCTGGCTGACGACCGCACTGGCAGGTACAACATGCAGCAACACCCTCTCTGCTGGCACTAAACAGAGCACGTGCTGTCCCATGCTCGAGCAGCTCCCAGCAGCCTGCTACCAGGGGTGCGCACCGTGACGGGCATGGCCACGTAGATGCTTGTGCTGGTGTGTCCCTCCGGGTACTCCAGCTCCGCCTCAGCCAGGGCGGTGCGGCTGGAGGGGGACCAGTGCACGGGCTTCTTGCCCCTGCCAGGGGGGGGAGAGGCAGGGGGGGAGGGGAAAAAGGGCAGGCACAGCACAGACTTCATACAACAAGATGATAACTACAACGTGTTTTGGTTGACTGACGTGTGTGCAAGAAGAGTTCATGAGCATCCCTCAAGGCAGCAACGGTTTGCTGTTGGTGCAGCTAGGCATGTTCGTAGTCAGTGCTGAGCTGCTTGCACCTGACTTTTGGACCAGGTGTCCGTTGCTGCTGGCAGCTTGATCGCACCAGCACTCTGCTCCCCCCACTGCCCTGCGCACCTGTAGATGTGTCCGTTGAGGAACATCTTGCCAAACACGCGCAGCTGCGCAGCCTCGTACTCCGGCTGCAGCGTGATGTACGGTGAGCCCCAGTCAGCCCACACGCCATACCTGCGCGCCACCGCACAGCCAGCAGGGGCATGTAAGGCAGGCAGCGAGCACACCGGCCACCTGTCAGACAGCTGCTCCATTAGACATTGTCATGTAACGTGCATACTAAGCATCAGGCACATCAGGCCGAGCGGGGGCTGCAGCTCAGGTGTTGCCAACAGTAACACAGCCAGCCGCTTCTCCCCTGTACTGGCCTCCCTGTATCCAAATGTATGCACACTCAACATGCAGCAGTGTCACCTGCCCATGGTCCTACACCCGCCTGGAGCGCTGCTGCCGGCGTTTCCGTCAAGCCGCCACAGCAGGTAGGTCAACAGCACTGCCTCAACAACAGCATGTTCTGCTGCCTGTTGCTGCAGGTGCTGCACGTGTTGCTCATACAGATTGCAGACAGCATCTTCCTTTGCTTGGCTACATCACCGCCACCGCCATCCCCCCCCTCACCGCTTGAACTGCTCCTTCTGCGCCTCAATGGTGGCCAGCGCGTAAGCCTTGGCCTTGGCGCGCAGGCCCAGCGTGTCCAGCCCGGCGCGCTCGCCAGCAGGCAGGCCCTGCAGCACCTTGAGCTCGATGGGCAGCCCGTGCGTGTCCCAGCCGGGGACAAACCTGCACACAAGGCGGCGCACAGTGGAGGATGCTTGACAACACGTACAGTGTTGCGGGCAGTAGGCCGATATTGAGGTGTTGCCAGACTAACTACTCAGCTGCTGCAGGTCATCTAATACCTGCTGCCCTAGCACCATGAGCGCTGGCCTGAACAGCAGCTGCTGCCAGGCTGCCCCCATCCACTGTGTTGCGTGTGGACTTGACGGCCTGGCAAGCCATGCAAGGCAAATGCTGTCACTCCTGGCAACACCATTGCTGCTGCTGCTGCTGCCACAGCGGCTGCTGCTGCTGGCTGCTGCGGCTCACCTGGCCTTGCGCCCCCTGAGCAGCTGGTACCTGTTGATGATGTCCTTCAGCACCTTGTTCAGCGCGTGGCCAATGTGCAGGTCACCGTTGGCATACGGAGGGCCATCGTGCAGTGTGAAGGGCTCCTGCGCAGCAAGGTACAGGCAGAGAGGCAGGCAGGACAACAGCTTGCTGCAGCGCTTTGTGATGCTGAAGGCTGCTGTGCCAGCAGCTGGTTGCAATGGACGAAGCGGCCGGTGTTCAAGCATTCGAACTCAACAGCTGGTAACAGCGCCTGAGCCATGCTGCTGAACACGCGGTGCAAGCATACATGCGTTTCGTCCAGTGCCGCCCTGCCTGTGGGAGCTGCTGGGAGCATGCTAGCGATGTACTGCCAGCAACCCCTGCCATGGCAGGCAATCAGGCACAAGCACAGCGCGCTGCTGGCTGCTGAGGGTCGTGCAAGGCTGCAAAGCTTTGTGCCACCTCATGGCTACTGCTGCCCTACAACTTCAAACAACAAGCACAGGCTGTGCTGCGCTTGCGAAATCGCCCCACAAACCTACTTTGCCTAACTTCAGCTGCTGGTAGCACTGCTGCTGCTGCTTGGCAGTGGATGCTGCTCCGTGCAGGCATCTTACACATCCGGTGATGAAGACCTGGCAGCACCTACCACACATCTGCTGCCGCTGCTGCTGCTGCTGCTGCCGCTGCCGCTGCCGCCGCCACTGCTGCCGTGGCTGCCACCTCTGCTGTAAGGGCTCAAGTACTACTGCTGCCAACACAGCTGCTGCTGCTGCGCCTCACCCCTGGGTTGTCTGCAGCCAGGCGCTCGTAGACGCTCTGCTGCTCCCAGAAGGCCTGGATCTGAGGCTCCCGCACCACACTGTTGGCGCGCAGGTTGAACTCTGTCACGGGCGTGGTCACAGTTGCGGAGTAGGGCCCGCCGCCAGCTGCTGCAGCAGCAGCAGCGCAGCAATGGCGACATCAAGCACACCGCCACACCCAGTCCATGACAGGCACCAACAACAATGGTGCTGTGCGTCTGTGGGGCTTGTCAGTTTGCAGCGCTGCAGCTGTCGTACTACAGCTGCGCCCTACTGCCCCTACTACAGCTGCGCCCTACTGCCCCTACTACAGCTGCGCCCTACTGCCCCTACTACAGCTGCGCCCTACTGCCGCTACTACAGCTGCGCCCTACTGCCCCTTCTACAGCTGCGTTGTCTAGTATAGCAGCGACATCAACTGCTGTTGTTGCCAAGCCAGGCCCGCTGCTGTCAGTGCGCACATAGCGCGCACCAGCAGGCCTGCACGTGCCAGGCTGCTGCCCACTGCTGAAGCATGCTGCCTGTTGCAACGAGCTGCTTGAGGTCAGGCTGCGAGCCAATCACTCATCTATGCTTGTTTGCAAGGCAGCAGCGTGCAGCTGTGTTATTACGGCAGCCAGCAGCAGCTCCAGCAGTACAGCTCATGCTGTCAGGACACAGCAGCAGCACCAATCGTTGCAGCATGGCGTATGCATGCTGCTCACTTCACTTCCCAATCCAAGCTGTAATACTGACAGAATCTCGTTCACAGCACTTCATGTTGCCTGCCTGTGTGCTTGCGCACCTCCTGCCTCCTTCTTGCCCTGCTTCTTGGCCATGGCCACAACCAGCTGGCTCCTGCTGCGCATAGCTGGCAGCAGTGCCGGGGCCTGCCGCAGCAGCATCCTGTTTCCAGCCAACATGCCGGTAGCCTGCCCAGCAGCGGTGATCGTCAGATGGCTGCCCCGACTCGCTGCCATTGCACAGTTTGTGTGGCCTGTCTGTGTCACCTGTGGAGTGCCCGCCCTCCGATGCGATGAGGCCTGAGGGCTCCTGCTAACATACATAATGCTACAGTAACAGTAGTATTACGAGCTCATGCGATTCGGCACCGGCAGCAGCAACAGCAGCAGCAACCGTGAGGAGCACCAGCACGTCAACAACCAAGCCTTCGAATGCCAAAGGTTACACTGAAATTCGTACGCGCTAAACGGGTATCGGTGGAGCTCAAGTCAACACCACAATGAGATAACCATTGAAAGTCATCACTTGACTTGTCCCTACTTCAGCTCTGCTGTCGGCTGAAACATGTGAATATCGACAAAACGAATCCATCCAACATCTGTCATGCACGCCTGTGCACACAGGAAGGCCTGACCGACAAGATTTGCCAGCAACAGCAGGATCTGCTTGCCACTGGCAAGTTTCCAGGCTGGCCATTGGCCAATCCAGTTGCAGGGCGCGGTTGATTGAAACACATGACGCCCAGGTTAAAAAATCAGATATACAATACCGACCAGCCCATTTCTCAGCAGCATGAGTGATATCCGCGCGCAGACACCACACATGTGGTGTACAGGCTGCCTTTCCATTTCAGTACAGCCAACTTCCTTACACAGGCATGTTGGATCACCAAGGGTGATGAACAAGTATCTCCAGAATAATGCATGCTTGCTTGATACCGAAGAAACCGACCAGTTCACCCAGTAATCCCAAGCACACATTCCTTGCTTGCCCAACCAGCAAGTGACAAGCAAGTGAAGAACATGCTGTAAAAGCAATAGCAGCACCCAAGCAGCAATGCATGCTGTGATAATCAATCAGTGGCGTCAATTTGGGTTACCATGTCATGTTACCATGTGCATGCCACTGAAACAGTTACTGTGTGACCAACCAACAGGCCAACATGGGCCATCAACGGAAAATGAATGCAATCAGATTGCAGCTGGGTGCAAGTGGGCATGCCTGGCCCTGCCAGGGTCACCCGCAAGTTGCGGCAACTGAACATGCTGCTGATCAGCAACTAGGTTCAATGACCATAGCGCAGATACTATTGAACAGCACGCGCCTGTAGGCAACACGATGCGCTGGCAGCTGCGGCAGCGCTGAAGTGATGACTACAAAGAGAGCTGACAAGATCTTCTAACCTGACGGTCAGCTAGTTTAGGCTGACATGTGACCCTTCGCATGCACACAGCAGCCTCAAGACAGTCGCTGCTGCTTGCATCACACAGCAACCCAGGAACGTAGGCACCAGGGAACGCTGTTGGGTCGCATACACGGAATAATATTCGCATCAAACTCAGCCAACGCCCTAGAATAGCGCTCATAGTGCATTTTGTCTTGTGATTCTCCGCAAAGCCGCAGGCAGCGGACTTGAGGCGGTTTCCGATTCCTGCAAAATTCAGCATTTGCTGTTAGGCCAGCAGCGCGCCTGCAACAACAGCCAGCACGCAGACATGCAGTAATCTCAGCTGTGCGCCGCGCAGGGCCTGCAGAACTAGCAGCGTGCCAGCTGCATGCAGCGCCAGTGAGCAGCCTCCCGCCAGTTGCTGCTGTGCGGGGCGCATGCCACCCTGCTGGTGCACCTGACGCCACTTCGTTTAGTGCGCTGAAGGCCAGGCCACACACCTGTCATGCCTGGCTGAAGGTCAGCTGGCATCCGAATAACAGCGGAAATGAAATATTACGTAGAGGTCCAGATACTTCCACTGGGGCCCAGTGCCATCGACAACGGAATGCGCATGCAGTGTTCGTAACATGGAAGCACGCAGGTAAGTGAAAGCCGTTAGGGGTTTAGGGGTTCAGGGGTTAGGGGTTAAACCCTAAACCCTGGTCATAACAGCTTGCAAGCCTGCATGCCGCTCACCTGCAGCCCACCACGGCCAAGCCAGCCGCGCCTCAGTGACGGCGCAGTGGCCGGCATGCGCTCCTTCACACTCCAGCCTGACTTGTGTGCCAGGAGCAGACACCACCAGGTGGTGCAGCGCACATCGACTGTGTAACTGCTGGTGGACTCGGCCCCGCCAAGCCGCTGCAGCTGCTGCTGCCGGCTGTGGCTGCCCATCGCGGCTGCCTGCTCCAGCAGCATGCTGTGCCCCGCCCCGCACAGGGGGTGTTCGCACTTCAGCAAGCTGCCGCTGTTGCTGCCCATCAGCGCAAGCATCTGCGTAGTAGCCGCAGGCTGCGGATCGCCGCGGTTGCTGTTCGGGCATGCCTGGTGCATGATGCCAGCTGAGCGGGGCACAAGGTGCTGCAGCTGCGGCGCTGCAGCCATCTCGTTGGCAGCAAGCTGCTGCTACTGCTGTTTGGTGTGCTGACATACTGCCTGCCTGATGAACTGCCCACACTGGGCAGCGTTTGTCCCTGCCATGCTGGCAGCAGTGGCATGGGCTGCAGCTGCTGCTGCCAGCGTACATAAGTGATTTGCTGCTGTGCACGGACAAGCCTGGCAGCGTGTGGCCAAGTGCTGAAGCCCCTGCATTGCGGCCCTACTGCTGCACCCTGTGCAGGAGCTAGCTGCTGCTGCTGCTGCTGCTGCTTGGGGTGATCCTGGGGCTGGGGGGGAACAGATTGAGTTTGCTGCTGCTGTTGCTTCTGCTGCTCATGAACGAGTGGCTCAGGCGTAGGCTGCTGCTGCTGCTGCGATTGCTGCTTCGCTCCCGCTGCTGCTGCCAGAGCGCTGCGCAGCCTGGCTCTGGTTGATGCTGTGGAGTACCTGCTGTCCAGCAGGATGCTGCCCAGCTGGCTGGCCAGGCCCTCAGGCAGCCCAGCCTCAACAACCTTGCGCACCTCCTGCAGCAGCAGCGAGCAGTGATGCATACGCAGCAAGGACACCAGCTCAACTCAGCAGCTTAGGGTGCGCTGAGCACTGCCTTCCGATTCTGCAAGACAGGTGAAGGGCACCATATGCTGATCAACAAACCGCATTTGTAGTTTCCAATCGACTGGGAAGAAGACGCCATGTGTCCCCCAGCCCACAGGCTGCCCTGTCCTTGATGCTTACCCCCCCTCTCCCCCCCGCCCCCCCCCCTGCAGGCCAGCGCCGCACCTGCACCAGCCATGGGTTGGGGTCCCCCAGGCTGGCAGCCTTGGCCTGCAGCCTGGCCAGCAGCTGCTGCGGGCTGATGCTCATCACGCGCTGCAGCATGACCACCAGCAGCAGCGGGAAGCTGTACTGCGACAGCAGCACCTCCAGCATATGCTGCAGCAGGCAGGCAGGCAGGCAGGAGATATCACCCAATGTGGATACAGATTGTGCAGACTGTAGCACTTCCATTTGAAACTCGGGTGCTGCAAGTGTCCCACGACTCTGCAGCATTGGCAGATGCACATAGCATGTGCTGGCGATCAAGCCCTGCCTCAGCGCTAGCACTACTGGTCTGTGACATTGCGTCAACCTCAGCCTGTAGGTGCACAGCTGCAGCCACAGCAGTTCCTGCTCTGCCGCCAGCCGCGGTGCGCTGCCTCACCTGCCGCTTGGAGAGGCGCGCCGCCTTGGTGATGAGCTGCAGGCCAGCCACGCCGCTGTCAGCCTTGCGCAGCAGCGCGTGCAGCGCGGTGTCAATGTCCATCGACATCTTCGCCAGCCGGTCAGCCAGGCTGTTCTGCTCCCTGCAGCAGCAGTAGCAGCAGCAGCGGACCGCAGGACGCAGCAGGCAGGGGCACAGCAAGAAGCTCTCATGGCATAGAGATGGTGACGGTGCTGCATGTGTTTCCAAGCTTGTGACGTTAAGGCCCACGCGCCCAGCCCAACCACAGTGGCACAGGGAGCGCTGCAATGCCTGCAGCCGCAACCAGCATGCTGCCACGTTGCACACAGTGAAAGGCACAGCAGCCACAGATGGTTACAGCACAAAGCAACGCCTGCCGCGCCCACCTTGGGATGAACTGGAAGTCCACGTGCTCAAAAGTGGCCAGCAGCTGGCAGGCCTTGTGATAGGACACGGCGATGTCCTTGCTGGCAATGCCGCGCCTGTACATCAGCGCGTCAAGCACCAGCGCACTGTCACCCTGCGGGTGAAAAGGGGGGGTATCCGGCGGCAGCAGGCAGGGCAGGCGCGTTGTAAGGCAGTGGGCAAGCCGCGCACAAGTACGGATGTGGTATGACGGGCGGCACCTGCTGAGAACTATGCTTTCATCAGAATATGCTGTTCTGCAAGGACAATGCTTACTGCTGTACCCGCCCTTTCATAGCATAACATAGCAGCTGCAGCCAGCCGCACCAGAGGCTGCATGCCAGGCACTTGCCTCACCGCACTATGCTGTCAACCCATTTGCAGGTGCTGTCAGCTTTCTGCTGCCTTAGGCCCTGCCTCCTGCCCCCCACCTGCACGGCCAGGCTGCCCACCCCCATGACGGGCGGCACCTGCTAGAACTATGCTGTACAGCACATGTGCTGTTATGCAGGGACTATGCTTGCTATCAACACACCCTGTCAATGCATGACAGTCGCAGCTGCAACCGGGCGCACCAGAGGCTGCATGTCAGGCACTTGCCTCACCACACTATGCCGAAGTACTGCTTGGCAACCCATTTGCAGGTGCTGTCAGCTTCCTGCTGCTTCAGGACCTGCCCCCACCTGCACGGCCAGGCTGGCCACCCCTGCGCCGCGTGCTGCGGCCAGCCCCGCCAGCAGCCCCTCAAACTCGGCCTGCCCCGCAGACTGGCCGTAGCGCAGGCTCATGCAGCCGCGCCCAGCCAGGCGGCCGCTGGTCAGGTCAAACAGCACCCAGCCGTACCCCGCACGCCCTGCAGGCAGCAGAAGCAAGCTCAGTAGCAAGGGCAACACGCGCGCTGGGCGTCAGTTGCCTTGTGCCTGTGCATGTGGCTGGACTGCAGCAAGGACACCAGCAAGGTGTAGCAAGAGCGGGGCAGGGGGAGAGGACGTTGCCGTGCTGCAGGTGTGTAACCAACAGCCCCACGCCAGGAGCCAAGCCTTCATTGTGACTCAAATTGTACACGACGAAGGCCACATAACAAGCCAGGCTGTGCGCTGCCTACAGAACCGGCATGTTGCAATGCAGCACGGCCTCTGGCGCCCCCACCTGGGTTGCCGCGTGACGCGCCATCAAACTGCAGCAGGTGCGTGGCCGTGTCGCTGTTGACGGGTGGCAGCTGGTAGCGGCTGGTGCCCAGCCCAGCGCCCTCGCTGGTGCCTGCTGCGCTGCTCTGCACCGCCCACGACGGCAGCAGCAGGTCAGCACCACCTGTGATTATGCTGCTGCTGCTGCTACTGCTGGTCACGTGTGGTGGTGGTGTCTTGGTCACCTCTGCACCAGCCATCTGCTGCTGCAGTTGCTGTGCATGCTGATCCGCTGCTGCATCTGCACTGTGCTGCACTGGCATGTCATCACTGCTGCTGCCTCCCGCACTGGCCTGCTGCAGGGGCTGCCCCGGCTGCCAGCCTGGGGCCAGGCTGTGCAGGCCCACCACCAGCAGCCGCTGGCTCAGCCGGTGACGGCCCACCACGCGCCCACCAACCAGCCTGCTGCTGGCAGCACCCGCCTCGCCCAGCCCCTCAACGCCAACTGCCAGCTCAAAGCCGGCTGCGCCTGCTGCAGCAAGCTCCTGCGTAGCATCGCCGTCGCTGCCAGCCTGCGCTGCTGCAGCAGCTGCATATGCTGCGCCCTCCTGAGGTGTGAACAGCCGGGCCATGCTGAAGGGCACCAGGCGCGGAACCAGCAGCAGCTCAGTGCCATCAGTGCCGCTGCTGTTGGCGCTGCTTGCTGGGCGTGGTGCGTCTGGTGCTGGTGACAGCGCTGCCAGGATGTCTGCTGCATTGCTGCCACACCTCGCAGCCGTCACCTGCAGAACATGCTCATGCACCTGGGTACTTGGCTCGGCAGGGGCCGCGTAACAGCAGTGCATGGCTGCTTTACCCTGCACAGGCTGCAGACACTTGCTGGCCACCGCTCGTGAAAATGATGCAGCATGATTATATTGCATGCATTGCAGGCTGCTGCTGCTGCTGGGCGGCATCGCAGGCACGTGCTGCCAGCAACATACCTTCGCTGCTGTCTGCACAAAGTCATCTGCCGTCTCTATCAGGCGCCGCAGGTGCACTGGCAGCTGCAGCAGCAGCCCCAGCTGGCCCGCCACCTGGCTGTACTTGCTGGGGGAGGCGGCAGCCACCTTGCGCAACTGCAGCAGCAGCTGCGTGGCAAACTCTGCCTGGATGATGGCCAGGCCGTTGCCCCACCTGGCGGCAGGCAGCAGCAGACAGCCGCGGCAGCACCACACAACCAGCAGTGGCAGAATAGAGGTGGAGGCAGCAGCAGCATAGGGTGCGAGCAGCAGCGCAAGGCCTCTGACCACAGGTTGCCCCGAAGCTGGCATGTCAACAATGTGATCACTGCAACATGGTGGCGTGGCTTCCCACGCATTTGCCTCAGGTGGCATGTTCAGTAGATGATGCTGATGATGATCATAGCCACAATGCATGTGCTGCAGCGATGCACAACCAATCTGCGCTGTTGCGATGCGCTAGCTGTGCTGCTGCAGCAAAGGCCCGCATTGTACAGCAGCAACTGCCACCACAGCAGCAGGCCGCACCTCTCCACCTCATGCAGCTGCACCTGCTGCAGTTGCGACATGCCTGAGGCGGCTGCAGCATGCAGCTGCGTGCTGAGGGAGCAGCCCGGCTCAGCGGCGGGAGCAGAGCGCTGCAACTGCAGGCGCAACAGAAAGAGTCCATGTTACAGCCTTACAATCGATCACATGCCAGTAGCTGGCATGCTGATTGTGCGTGCAATGAGTATGTTGTATCTGTGCAGCAGTCCTTGGCTGCTGCATGCCCATGGCACCTCCAGGTGGTGCAGGTGTGTGCAATGAGCAAAGCGGCTGCCTGACACGCTCCACTGATTGGCAGCTCCCAGCAAGCGCACCTGCTTGTGCACTGTGGATGAGTCCGTCTGCAGCTGTAGGTGCTGCATGCCATGTTGGCGCGCCACCTGCGACCAGCAGACAGGTTGTGTGAGAGCCCATTAGTTGATGCTGCTGGCACTGCTACTGTCGCTGTCAGCAGATGCGGGTGTCAAACAGACACCGCCCAAACACATGCAGCATGAAGTATGCGCATGACAGCGCTGCGGTAAACAACTTCAAGTGCTTGCATCTGCTGCTTCTGTTGTGCTTGTGGTGCTGCTTGCGCTTTGGCGTTCCCGCATGTCCCGGCGTACCCTGAGGCCTTGCAGCAGGCCAATGACGGCTGCTTGGTTGTACGTGACGGTCGGCTGCACAGGACCACAGCCTGTAGCCACCTGCAGCAGAGAGTGACGCCAGAGGCCGGCAGCAAGTCATTGAATGCTACTGTGCCATGTGAGCTGGGGATCACAACGTTGAGGCCGGGCTAGTGCTGGCCAGCTGGCTGAGGCGCTACGTGCGGGTGCCGAAGGTGGGCTGCAGCTGCTGCTGCTGCTGCTGAACAGCGCGTTGTGTCTGAGTGCTTACCAACTCGCCACTTTCACTCAGCAGGGCAAAGCCATAACCGCTCAAGCCACCTGTTTTTCGTCGGGTGACAGCAGCAAACTCCTGCAAACGGCACAATGTCAAGCTGCAGCGTGGGTTGCACACTGTGATCACCAGGCAAGCACACATTGGTGCTAGTATGTGTTCTATTTGACAATCTCAACAGCAGATTCATTATAAATAAGAAGAAGCGTCTGCCACAGTGCTGTCTGCAAAGTAACGCAGGGTCGCCAGCAGCAGCAACAGCAGCAGCAGCAGCAGCAACAGCAGCAACACCCTCACCATGGGTGGCAGGATCAGGGACAACTCACCAGGCGGTGCATGATTGCTATCCTAGCCGCACGTTGTGATCAGCGCTTTCGTCGGAGCTGCACAGCTGGCCCGTCACTGGCTTTGTTGCTGCATCAAGCAGGTATGTTTCGCATGCGCACATCCGTGTCGGTCCCACCCAGCGTGTTCACGCACGTGTACAAAGGTATCGGGCTGCATGCAACTAGCTATAGTCAAGGCATAGTCAAGTATTGCCGTTCCCAAGTATTGTCGTTCCCAGTGCAAGCACAACACAACCCCAGTCTGGTCCTTTGCATACCACCCTCTAGGAACGCGGTCTAAAAGCAGACGCTGTTAGTACCGTTATGGTAAGTACGTATGTAAGCCGCACAGGGCATGCCACGCCCTGGCGTAACACAGCTCACACAGCTGTCGATGACTCTGGAGTGTGCTGTGGACACAGCTGCATCTGCAGCACAAGCAGTGAGCATAAAACCCATGAAAGATGCCAGGTAGATGCTCAAAATTAACGCTTCAGAGGTGTTTTTGTATCTTTGTCCCATCAAGGTAGTTGGCAACCACCCACACCATCATGGCAGTACTTTGGACCCCCAACACTGCCAATGCGCCGCCGTGGCGTGACGACAGCGGTCACTGCGTCACGCAACGGCTGTAGAACAGCATCAGGGCCCTAAAAAAATCCAGGTTCAAGCCTGGCACATGTTGCAGAGCAAAATTGCTTACCACTGTGTTTAGTAAGCAAATGAGGCACGCTCAGGGTTGAATCAAACAGCAACAGCAGCCTCAGCCCAAGCAAAAACTGGATACATCGCCGAAAAAGCAGTTGCCCCCGTGCTCCCTTGGCCACCGGCAGAAGTCTGGTAAAAAGTAGCGAGTTGGGCACAGCTTGCAGGGAGTTGGCCACCCAACAGCCGCAACAGCCCGCGGCTGTGACCAAGCAGCGCTGCAGGGACTGCAGTACGCTAGCGTCAGGCCGCAGAGGCACTAAGCACGGTGCATGGCATGCTGCAGCAGATCAGTATTGATGTACTAGTGATGCTGTAGCTATAGGGCGCAAGGTGTTTAGGGTTTAGGGCATGGCGCATGGTGTTTACTGAGACATATGCTGCTGACGCAGGCAGATATGTGGGCACACCCCTCACCGCGAACCGTACGTCCTGCATTGCCGCGCTCTCTACTAACCCTGCGAACCCTTCTGCAGCTGCTGCTCCCCCTGCCGCTGCTCGTGCTTCCACAGCTCCAACACCTGGTGCCCCTACTACAATTGAGGCTGAGCCGTCCAGCCGCCAAAGTCCTGGGTCTAGCCGCGCCCGGACTCGTCAAATCAGGGATGAGAACAGTTGGGGTTATCCGGTGAAGCTGTTTGGCTCGCGTAGGACAGCCACCAACATTGCCCTGTGAGGCCGCTGTGAGGCCGCTGTATGTCATTCCTAGGTCCTGCCAACCACATCGTGTTACAATGTCAGTAACATTGATGTCCAGAACTGTGCCAACGGGATAACATATGGTGTTATGGTGGGTTTTAGGTTAGTTTCCACCCCCATAACTGGCCGTGTTATGGCTCCAACCATAGTCAGTTCGGTGAGACCAATAGTGTCTGGGATTGTCGGTGTTCTTCAACACCAGTTTACAAAGCCATACCCCAGCTCTACTCACCTGGCTCCTATGTTTTGGCCCCATAGCAGCAGAAATCCAGTGCGTGCCCAATTACAAATATAATTTCTTTCTCTCTTCATGACCACTAATTTGTATGACAAGGATACCAACACTATAGGCTGTGTAACTAACTAACTAACTAGCCCAGGTGCGGGCGGCAGGCATGGGCGCATTCGCACAGATGTCAGGCACCCCTCAAGGCCTGAGCATCATGTTGTTTGGCCCCAACTACACGGTGGCAACACACGAAGGTGGTGCACCTCTGAGAATGCTGCTTGCTGTAGCAAGTAGGGCTACAGTCCACGAATGTGGAGGTGAGGCAATAGCCCCAGCTTTTGCAGCACTCAGCATTGGTTGTATTCAGTGGCTAGGGAATCCCAAGGCAGCTGTAGAAAGCAGCAGCACACCCCAGCACCAGTCAACCTCTAGTGCCCCTACTAGAATCTAAGGTTTAGGAATGAATTGTTACATTTGGGAAACGGGCTCGCTAACCCAAACCCGAGCCCCCCTCAACACCACCACAACAGCAGAAGAAGAGGGGTGGGCGGGCGGGAAACAAAAACGACTGATTGCTGCTGCCCGAAGGCAGCAGCAAGAAAGAGGCCCAGCAAGGCAGGGCCCTGCCCCTAAAAGCAGGGACCCACCTAAACCCCATAGGCACAACAGCTACAGCCACCCAACCGCCCTATTAGCAGTGCCGGCTAGTATAAACGCCGTAAACGGCTAATTTATACTTTCGCCCTGCTGCATCAGAATGACACCCAACATAACAACTCACACCAACAGGGCAACGAGCGCGCTGCGCAATGAGACACTGTCCTTGATTCCTGCTGGGGAAGAGCTCGGCGGACTCTAAACTGCCTAAAAGAACTCCATCGCAACAGGAGCGGCAGACAACAGGAGAACAATATAACACTGGAGCAGCCACGCGCTACAGCAACAGTGGCCAGCGTGCTAAGTTGGATGCAAGTTGACACTAGAACCTCCACTCCAACTAAAAGAGCTGCGCAACACCTGGCAGCAATCGTGCCAACTACCCTGCTGACATTGGCTGCCCATGCCACACAAGGAGCGTTACCGGAAAAACAACAGCACCTGCTGCAAATCCTGCTACCCTCCAACTTAGCAACGCCCACTGTTGCTGCACCTGACCCTAGTAACAGCAGCAACCTGCCGAGAGCGCTGTTGACAACTAAGCTGGCGGATTGTTACTGCCTGTGCCCCCACGGCTGGAACCTCCAAACTGCTTGGCCGACCGCTTAAACCCTAAAACTAAACCCTAAAGCCACCCTTCCTCCTCTGCCTGACTGCCATCCTGTCGCATGCTTGGCAATCACCCTGTGAGGCCGCTGCATGTCATTTCCGGGTCCTGCCAACCACTACATCTTGTTACAATGTCAGTAACATTGATGTCCTGGACTGTGCCAACGGGATAACAT
>CADDIJ020001450.1:91853-226451 GCA_902809745.2 Tetradesmus lagerheimii | reverse complement strand
TGGAAGCAAGTAAACAAGAACCTCATCCAGCCGGAGAAATGGCTGAACGGACGGTTTACCTGTCACCGTGGACGCTCACAGCGAACGTCGCTCTGGAATCCAGCTATTGGCACTCCGCAGAGGTCCAGATGTAAGCTTCGATCGATATGTATATTTTCAACCTTCCGTGTGTGTCGCTAGCTGGGTCTTAGCTCAATTGCCCCTGCTGCTTGGTTCTGGTGCTGCTGCCTTCTGCTGCAGGCTGGTGACAAAGCTAGACGTGTATGGTAAGCATTCGGCTGACAGCTGGAACTATTCTCTGCAGTTGACTCATACTTCTGGGGCTGCCGGCGCCCAAGCAGCAGTAACAGTCCTGCAGTGGATGTGTCCAGTTGCAGCTGTGCATGCCAACAGCAACAGCGCGGTCGGCACCCCATGCTGTTTGTACCCTGATTCATCAATGCTGCTCCTTGCATGCTGACATTTGCGAATGATGTACCCAAGCAGTTAGTTCAAGCATCATGTCACCTACATCTCGATGTCGCGACGCACACAGCTCGCAGGTATTGCATGGGGGCCAATAAAATAAAATAAAATAATAATAAAAAAATAAAACAACATCTGTTGCTAACCATCCTGCTGCTCTTGTTCCTGCCGTCATGCGTATTTCATGTGCAGGCCTTATCAGCGAAGTATGCCACAACCTGCTGGTGTTAGCTATCGTATACAGGCGAGACAGCTACAGCAGCAACAGCCTGGTGCTCCTGCACAGCAAGCTCTACATGCTGCTGTCAGTTGTTGAGCTCCTGCTCATCAACAAGCGCTGGCAGAGCTACCAGAAACACCGGACCGCGATCGCGATCGCGCAACGCGCGGTGCGCCTGCTGGCAAACCTCGGCATGACGGTGCAATCGGGGTTTGACGTCATGCAGATGGGCGGTTTAGCGCCCTCTGCAGACACCAGCACACCAGCAGCCCTGCTGATCAGCTACATGCTGGTGCCTCCAATCATGTGGCTGATAGGCAGCTTGAACTTTTTCCTGCCGACAAGCTACGGGCTAATCCTGCAGCCGATGACGTTCCTGCTGATGTGCTCCTGGAGTTGGAAAGCACCAGCAGCAATGCGTGGCTTCCCAGGAGTCCTGCAGTTGGCAACAAAGATCTGCAGCAGCATGCATACGTCAGCGGAGCTGCTGCTGGGTGCTGTTACGTGGATAGGGGTACGGCCAGAGGCCCTAGAAAGCCACAACAAAACGTGCAGCAGCACCGCAGTGCTGGCGCAGCTGATGCTGTACTACAACTTTGTGGTGTGTCTGCTGCTGCCGCTGTGCTTCACATATGTGGTTGAGCTGCATCATAAGATCGCGTTCTGGCGGCACCGGGGTTGCAGCGTTGTGGTGCGGCGCAGTGTGCTGCTGCCGCTTCCGGAGAATGTCTGGGTGAGGTGTGCAGCTGTGGTTGCTGCAGCGCTGCTGGTGACGTGGTTTGCAGTTGAGCAGGTGGCGCCGTTTGTTGGATCGGGTGTTGCTTGATTGACTGCAAGCAGTGCATTTTGCATTGCAGAAGAACAGCAGCTGCGGCAATGAATCAGCTGCTGCGCATGTGTATTGTCTGTGCCTGTGCGTTGCTGGGGGAGGCCTGTTGTCAATGCAGTGTGCTGCTGCTGCCAGAGCATCTCTGGATGAGGCATGCAGCTGTGGTTGCTGCAGCGCTGCTGGTGACGTGGTTTGTGGTTGAACAGGTTACGCCATTTGTTGGGTCAGATGTTGCTTGACCGGCTGCAAGCAGTGCATTTCTGCACAACAGAGAAACAGCAGCTGCGGCATTGATTCAGCTGCTGCGCATGTGCATTGTCTGTGCCTGTGCATTGCCGTGGGAGGCCTGTTGTCAATGCAGAACATTGCGGCAGATGTAGCAATGCACGTGGGGTGTGTGCTGTGGCACATGAGACTGGTCATCTGTAGCTGATCAGTGCCTTCTAGCGGTTATCATAGTGGTTTTTGGTGGGCTATGTTTGGTGATGTGGGGGCGAGTTATCGATAGAAGTGCTCTGCCCCCGTCTTTGTGAGGCCCAAAAAGGCGGGACGGGGGCGAGGCAGGTGCATAATACTTGTGGGGTATATAGCTGGAATGTAGTATTGTACGTATTTCCAGATGCACTGATGTCAGGGTGCACTCTCAGAACGTGCCTGGTGTCTGCCCGCAGAATTATGCAGACGCAATGCTCTGTGAACGTTGAACATGCATGGTGGGTTGCTGAGCATGGTTCATGCATACAGCAGTGCTATGGCGAACGCATTGCAGTAGTTGCGGCGGGTGGGGGACTAGCCTTAGCAAGGCCAGCAATTACGGCTGACAGTAGGCCTGCGACATGTCCTGGGCAAGGCTGCAGATGCCTGTCAGCTCATGATGTGACTACATGAAGCCTGCTGTGCAGTGGCCCAAGAACATGGCTGCACTGCGACGATGGTTGCAGATCATACGCATTGCCGCGACAAAGCACAGTTTGCCTGTATTGCAGCTGCGCCATGCTGAGCAGTGCTACAACCGCGAGCTGTTTATTATGTGTTATTTTGCAACGTGTTTCTGCCAGGCATTGGGTTCGCTTTTCGGTTGCATTGGTCGTGTTGCCCAACAAAATGCTGCAGCCACGGAGCTGGTGGTGCTGCCGCTGTTTGTGAAAACGTGGGTGGATGTGTGCAATGTGCGGTTCAGGGCTTGTGGGATTTAGAGGGCTGCTGATGGTTGCTCCAAAGCAGATTCGCTACAAAGGAGCAGTGGTTCTTCCCCTGCTAAGGAAGCCTTGTGCCCCATGAGTGTGTACTACATGCTGTTGCTACCCGCTTGGGTGGGCCTTTGAAGAGTGTTTGCTGTTTGTGTCTCAAAGGGTGCAGCATACGCCTGATTAGGGTGCATGCAGGCCCTGATCGTGCCGTGGTGTTGATATGCTTGGAATGCTGGTTGCGCCTGCACACAGTGAGTTGAGCTACCACATGCTTTGCGCTCTGTGTGTGTGGTGGCATACACTGCAGTGGTGGGCATATGCAGCAATGCGCATTGCTGCACTGCCTGCCTGTCCAGCAGTGTGTATGCTATTTGTTACGGTTGGGCTGTCAGCAAATGGTACCGTCATGATGTTGACTGCATCTGAAGACAGCTGTGGTGTGTCGCCACATGGCCAAGAGCATTTTGCTGCCCCATGTTTTAATTGATACAGCTACGCCATGGCGATATGTACACTGCCACTGCCACAGCACCTGGCCAATGTGTACATCATAGTTGATATGACATCAGCTTCTGAAGTGCTGCGTCTGTGGTGACTCGACTGTTACTGCTCTCAAAGAGCGGATTTAGACGGAACCCATGTAAAAGCAAGCTGCGCACCTGCAATGCATAGCTGCTGTGTTGCCTGCTAGTTCACATTGTTTTTCATAGGGCGTATCAGGTGCTGTGGCAGTGTATACACTGTATACATATATATGTGCTCGGGGCCGAAGGGTTGCTGCTATGGTTTGAGTGGGTCATATGATGATATTGACGATGGTATATTATGCTCAGCAGGGATGGCAAAACAGCGGTATATGCTGCAGTGGCAATGCCTGCTTTCTTACCTCATCCTCTGATATTACAAGGGGGAAGGGACATGGCTGTTGAGTTGTCAAGTGTGACGCTACCGCTGCACCCTGTAAGTTCGTCTGCAGAGTTGGGTGCAGAGCAGGTGTCGCGACACAGTGGCAACGATCGTTGCCACTGCTGTTGCAGCCCACGTAAGGCGCGGGTTGTTCCACTGAATAACGCTTGCTGCGCTCTTCTGCTGATTGCCACACGGGGCACGCTGTCGTTGTGCGGCCCTGTGGTGTGCAGGTGTGGTGTTGTTCTATGGCGGCTGTGGCGCTTGCCGTGTGGTTGCATCAAGTCGTACTTCTTTAGTAGATTGCGGGGTTGCATGAGGGGCCCCCCACAGTGTGTGCTGCCAAGCCGTGCTGTCACCATGCACGGAGCAGATTGCTTTGTTTGTTAGTGCTTTCACCCGAGGTTGGTGCTGTACACACCGTGTGGGCTGTGCAACCAGAGTGTGTTGGAATGTGGAGCAACTTCAACCGTTGATAATGATGATCATGCACGCAGTATGCCGCATACCTGTGCTGGTGTGTCAAGGGGTAACAATGGCAATAGGTACCGGTGTGCAGGTACATTGCACGATGATCATGTGCCTGAGGCTTCCTCATTGTCTCCACCCCCCCCCCACCCCTCACAACTAATGCAGGTGTGACACCACTATTAGCTCGTTCATTCATCAATTCAGGGCGTACAAGGTGTGACAGTTCCTTTGTCAAGTATAGATGCCAAAGGTATGGCTTACAAGGATTGATTATTATTAGTTCCTTTGTCAAGTAGTTTACACCATATACTACGTAGTTTCAAACTGTCCACAAACACCAAGATGGTGGTTCACACGCATGCCATATGTCCAGCGGGCGATGCAGCATTGTCCTGCAGGTAGCTGATGCGCCGCAGTCCCTTCACTGCTGCCCTCCAACTGCTGCCCTCCGACCCTCCGGCCGAGCACTCTTGTTGGAAAGCACATCGTGTTATAATGTCAGTAACATTGATATCTAGGACTGTGCCAACGGGATAACATATGGTGTTATGGTGGGTTTTAGGTTGGTTTCCACCCCCATACCTGGCCGTGTTATGGCTCCAACCATAGTCAGTTCAGTGAGACCAATAGTGTCTGGGATTGTCGGTGTTTTTCAACACCCGTTTAGAAAGCCATACCCCAGCTCTACTCACCTGGCTCCTATGTTTCGGCCCCATAGCGGCAGAAATCCAGTACATGCCCAATTACAAATATAATTTCTCTCTTCATGAACACTAATTTGTATGACAAGGATACCAACACTATAGGCTGTGTAACTAACTAACTAAGCAAGCAGAGACACCTGTAGATGTAGTAGCTACTAGGTGTTGTTGAAACAGCACCCGACCCCTGAATGCAAGCTTTAGGCTGCACACACATCACCAAATGGGTAGTATCATCATGATGTTGATGATGATTATCAAGTGCTGAGTCAGCACCACTGCCCACCCCTGACTCAGGACTGCCTGTTCAATAGTAGTAGCCAGGACTGGGACTAGTCAAACTATCGCGCAATAGTGTTGTACAGTAGCACATGTGCTCATCATCATCATCATCATCATCATCATCATCATCATCATCATCATCATCATCATCATCATCATCATCATCATCATCATCATCATCATCATCATCAACATCATCATCATCATCATCATCATCATCATCATCATCATCATCATCATCATCATCATCATCATCATCATCATCATCATCACCATCACCATCACCATCACCATCACCATCACCATCACCATCACCATCACCATCACCATCACCATCACCATCATCATCATCATTATCATCATCATCATCATCATCATCATCATCATCATCATCATCATCATCATCATTTACACATTAAGCCATAGCATCAACGCCATCGGCCCCGCGCCCCTCAGGAGCGGAAGAAAGAGGGAGCACTGCTCCATTGTGTTTGCAATTATTACGCAGATCAAGCCATAGCATCAACGCCATCGACCCCGCGCCCCCCGGGGCGGAAGAAAGAGGGAGCACCGCTCCATTATCAATCAATCTATCTATATAAAGAAATACGGTCCGTCAGTCAGTCAGTCAGTCAGTCAGTCAGTCAGAAGCCTCGCCTTAGGACCTGGCCGTTAAACCCCAGGGGAGCTTCGAAAAGATCAGAACACGCATTATCAGGCTCTGATGCACACACGAAGTTTTCGAATCGCTTCATCATGTCTGTCAAGCAGCAAAATGCCGCGCACGGCGTTCATTTCTTGCTGGTGCCATTGCTGCTGCTGTGACCACCACGCACACCGTCTAAACGGCTGGCTGGAATGTTGTCTGAAGTCAGGGTGAATTCTAATCCTTTGTTTATAAGGCGGTGGGCAGTGTGCAGCGTGCTCTTGCTGGCCATCGCTGCCGCGGTTGCTGCAACCACCACCACACCGAACAGGAACCGGATTCCGTGCGGCAACAGAAGCTATTGCAGCTGGGGTGTACACAAAGAACGCTGTGTACCATGAGCTGTTCCAGGGCGTTGGGGTTTGAGCTTCACACTCGGCGCTGGAACACTGTGCTTGAGGAAATCAAAATTTGTGTCCTGGCATGTGTCATATACTGTGAGCTGCAGCAGCTGCTACAAGTTGCTGGTGAGTTGGAAGCAGGTTGCCTGTCAGTGTTGTACATGCAACCACGACACTTGCGAGCAGAACCACCTGTCTTCGATGTAGTTGGCGAGTGGCGTAGCCACGGGAAACAGCTAGTCAATCTATCCATCCATTACTTAAAAGAAATACGGTCCGTCCGTCCGTCCGTCCGTCCGTCAGTCCGTCAGTCAGTCAGAAGCCTGGCTTAGGACCTGGCCCTTGAACCCCAGGGCGTGTGCGGAACTCGGTGGATACAAGCAGTGCAGCGTCGCGAATCGCTTAGGTTTTTCAACCGCATACCTGTGACATGCAGCACCTTGCGATCAGCGCTGTTCCTGCAATGCGTCGCAGTTGTAACCACCAAGCACAGCGCTGAACGACTTTGGTGCTCGAATGATGCATACACGTTGTACTTGAGGTGGTGGGCAGTGATCAGCGTGATCTTGCTGGCCATCACTGCCACGGCTGCAGCAACCACCACACCCAACAGCAGGGCGTCTCTGCAGCGGCAGCAGCACGCTGCGAGGCAAGCAGATCGCGATGATCGACACGAGGAAGGTGAGATTTGCTGGGATGAATGTTGTGCGGGCACTGATGTCTTCACAGTGTTCTCGAACTTTTGCAGAGCAGTGATCGTCACTGTGAGGCAAGGTGTGCTGCGCTAAACGCTTCCATTCCTGCTGCCAATTGTTGATGTTGCAGTGGGAGTTTCCCCCGCTGCAATTGGAGCTCCACTCGCCAGTCCTCCTGCAACAGATGGAGCTCAGCCAGCAGCAGCTCACACACCAGGTACGTCAGCAGCAGCAGCACAGCAAGCAAAACAAACGATGCTGGCATGTTGGAATTGCCATGAGAGCAATTTGTGGACGTTTGATGTTCAGCTTGATGTCTTCCATCAACTCATGTATGATGTTGCCTGCCTGCCTGCCTGCCTGCCTGCAGGTGCTGCCACGGACCCATTGGGCCAGCTGCCACCCAATGTTCAGCAGCGGCAGCAACAGTTCCTTGCCAGCATGCTCACTGCACCGCAGCCTGTGCAGTCTGCCTACCAGAATGCATTGCAGGTTATGCAGCGGCGCTTGCAGGAACAGGCGGCAGCCCGTGCTGCTGCGGCAGCAGCAGCCCAGCAAGCGCGTCCAGCAGCCCAGCAGGCAGGTGCAGCAGTCCAGCCCCAAGTCACGACTGCATCAGCGCAGTTCTTGGCAGAGGTGACAGTGCCAGAGCAGGCGCACCCGCACCGGCCAGTCCTTCTTCCAGCTCGCGTGCTGCGGGTGACATCTCAGCAGCACCTGCAGCATGTGCTTGCTCAGTTGGAACAGGAGTATGACGTACCGCTGCAGTACTCGGTGCGGTATTTGCTGCCAGCACAGCCACCCGTGCAGCCGCAGCTGCCGCCACAGCAGCCACCAGTGGCACGCGCAGAAACAGCATCACAGCAAGAGCGCTTGCGGCACCAGTTTGTGCAGCAACTGGAGCAGCAGTTTCAGGGCAACACCACCTCAGACCACCCCAGCACAGGTGAGCAGGCATCTGGCACTGCAGTGTACACCACCTCAGACCACCCCAGCACAGGTGAGCAGGCATCTGGCACTGCAGTAGGCTATCGTGGGGCAGTGCAGTGGGCTTTGGCGCCGCATTGCATAAGGCTTCAGTTGCCTGCGCAGTAGGCAGCATGGCAATGCAGAGTGCTGCAGACAGCCGTCGAAGCAGCTGTGTGCGTGCGTTAGCATCCCTGTGGGATTGGGCAGACCAAGTAAATGTCCTGCACTGTGTTTGCTGTGCCGCTTCGCAGGTGCTGCTGCAGGCAATGCAGGCATGTTACTCGGTGCTGCTGCTGTCGTTGTGGCAGCTGTTGGTGCCAGTGGCGCAGCTCCTGCAGCAAACCCCGCCCCTCGCCGCAATTGGGTGCAGAATTTGTTTGCCCGTGCACAGCGTGATCAACAACAGCGGCAAAACCGGCAGCAGAACGCAGATGCACAGCGTGGCAGCCGGCGCCAACAGCAGCCGTGGTGTGGCTGCCACGCCTGAACCTGCAGCCCTCTGATGCACAGGCTATGCCTTTTGATATGTGCAGGCGCCAGTTTCCAGTGCGCGTTGCATATGCCATGACAATCAACAAGGCGCAGGGGCAGACCCTCAAGGCAGCAGGTGTGTACCTGCCTCGCCCTGTGTTCTCGCACGGTCAGTTGTATGTTGCCTTCTCGCGGGTTGGCATCTGGAGTGCCCTCAAGGTGTTGGTGGTTGGGGGCTTCCGTGCAGCTACTGCGGCTATTGCAGCTGGTGTGTTCACTAAGAATGTTGTGTATCGTGAGGTGTTCCAGGGCATCGGGGTTTGAGCTTCACACTCGGCACTGGAACAGTGTGCTTGAGGAACTCGGCCCTGGAGCTCTGGCATGTATTTATAATCTATCATGCTGCAGCTGCAGTGGTTGCGGTAGCTGCAAATGTCACATGCTGCAACAAGCCGCTGGCCACGTTTTGCTTATGTAACACACCTGAACAACACAATGCACCTGAACAACACAATGCACAACACAATGCGAGTGGCGGAGCCACGGGTAACCACTAGTACCTTAAAAGAAATACCGTCCGTCAGTCAGTCAGTCCGTCCGTCAGAAGCCTGGCTTAGGACCTGGCCCTTGAACCCCAGGGCGTGTGCGGAACTCGGTGGATACAAGCAGTGCAGCGTCGCGAATCGCTTTGGTTTTTCAACCGCATACCTGTGACATGCAGCACCTTGCGATCAGCGCTGTTCCTGCAATGCGTCGCAGTTGTAACCACCAAGCACAGCGCTGAACGACTTTGGTGCTCGAATGATGCATACACGTTGTACTTGAGGTGGTGGGCAGTGATCAGCGTGATCTTGCTGGCCGTCACTGCCACGGCTGCAGCAACCACCACACCCAACAGCAGGGCGTCTCTGCAGCGGCAGCAGCACGCTGCGAGGCAAGCAGATCGCGATGATCGACACGAGGAAGGTGAGATTTGCTGGGATGAATGTTGTGCGGGCACTGATGTCTTCACAGTGTTCTCGAACTTTTGCAGAGCAGTGATCGTCACTGTGAGGCAAGGTGTGCTGCGCTACACGCTTCCATTCCTGCTGCCAATTGTTGATGTTGCAGTGGGAGTTTCCCCCGCTGCAATTGGAGCTCCACTCGCCAGTCCTCCTGCAACAGATGGAGCTCAGCCAGCAGCAGCTCACACACCAGGTACGTCAGCAGCAGCAGCACAGCAAGCAAAACAAACGATGCTGGCATGTTGGAATTGCCATGAGAGCAATTTGTGGACGTTTGATGTTCAGCTTGATGTCTTCCATCAACTCATGTATGATGTTGCCTGCCTGCCTGCCTGCCTGCCTGCAGGTGCTGCCACGGACCCATTGGGCCAGCTGCCACCCAATGTTCAGCAGCGGCAGCAACAGTTCCTTGCCAGCATGCTCACTGCACCGCAGCCTGTGCAGTCTGCCTACCAGATTCCTGTAGCGCGTCTGCATGCAGAATCCACGTGCAATGTGTCTGCACAGAGGCAGCGGCAGTTTGCAGATTGGCTGCAGCGCGTGGGCGAGGGCACCGAGCCCACATGCGCTGCTGTAGGCGAGGATTACATACGCCTGCCTGATGAGGTCGTGTGTGGCGGAGGGCAGCAAGAGGGCACTTTGCAGGAATTGATAGATGCTGTGTATGGGGAGATTGACAGCCAAAGCGGTGATGCTGCACGACAGCAGTACATTGTGGAGCGTGCGATCCTTACGCCTCTGAATGATGATGTTGATGCAGTGAATGATCTGATGACAGCAAGGATGTGTGCACCCCGGCCTGACGGTGTTCAGGTTGAGAGCCGTGTGTACAGCAGTGCTGACTCAGTGGTGCGCGGTGAGCAACAAGGTCACCTGTATCCACCAGAGTTTTTGAACACTCTGCGCATGTCTGGCTTGCCGCCACACAAGCTGCGCTTGCACGTTGGGTGCCCTATCATTCTGCTGCGCAACATGTCTGCAGGATTGGCGAATGGCACACGCATGGTGGTCACGAAACTCATGGACAACTTCATCCAGGCAAAGGTGGCCACAGGCCCTGCAAAGGGCCGAGTGGTGTGGCTGCCACGCCTGAACCTGCAACCCTCTGATGCACAGGCTATGCCTTTTGATATGTGCAGGCGCCAGTTTCCAGTGCGCGTTGCATATGCCATGACAATCAACAAGGCGCAGGGGCAGACCCTCAAGGCAGCAGGTGTGTACCTGCCTCGCCCTGTGTTCTCGCATGGTCAGTTGTATGTTGCCTTCTCGCGGGTTGGCATCTGGAGTGCCCTCAAGGTGTTGGTGGTTGGGGGCTTCCGTGCAGCTACTGCGGCTATTGCAGCTGGTGTGTTCACTAAGAATGTTGTGTATCGTGAGGTGTTCCAGGGCATCGGGGTTTGAGCTTCACACTCGGCACTGGAACAGTGTGCTTGAGGAACTCGGCCCTGGAGCTCTGGCATGTATTTATAATCTATCATGCTGCAGCTGCAGTGGTTGCGGTAGCTGCAAATGTCACATGCTGCAACAAGCCGCTGGCCACGTTTTGCTTATGTAACACACCTGAACAACACAATGCACCTGAACAACACAATGCACAACACAATGCGAGTGGCGGAGCCACGGGTAACCACTAGTGTAAAGGAACACTGTCAGTCAGTCAGAAGCCTCGCCTTAGGACCTGGCCTTTAACCCCAGGGGAGCTTCGAAAAGATCAGAACACGCATTATCAGGCTCTGAGGCACACACGAAGTTTTCGAATCGCTTCATCATGTCTGTCAAGCAGCAAAATGCCGCGCACGGCGTTCATTCATGCTGGTGCCATTGCTGCTGCTGTGACCACCACGCACACCGTCTAAACGGCTGGCTGGAATGTTGTCTGAAGTCAGGATGAATTCTAATCCTTTGTTTATGAGGCGGTGGGCAGTGTGCAGCGTGCTCTTGCTGGCCATCGCTGCCGCGGTTGCTGCAACCACCACCACACCGAACAGGAACCGGATTCCTTGCGGCAACAGATCCTCTAGAGGCTATTGCAGCTGGGGTATACACAAAGAACGCTGTGTACCATGAGGTGTTCCAAGGCGTTGGGGTTTGAGCTTCACACTCGGCGCTGGAACACTGTGCTTGAGGAAATCAAAATTTGTGTCCTGGCATGTGTCATATACTGTGAGCTGCAGCAACAAGTTGCTGGTGAGTTGGAAGCAGGTTGCCTGTCAGTGTTGTACATGCAACCACGACACTTGCGAGCAGAAGCACCTGTCTTCGATGTAGTTGGCGGGTGGCGTAGCCACGGGAAACAGCTAGTGTTTGCAACTATTGCGCACACTGGCAGTCCCAAGCCATAAGGGTTTATCCATTAATGGAACAGGCCTACTCCATGAAAGACCAGCTCCATCGACAGCTGCAGGCCTTTATAATAACAATGTGGATACAAGAAGTTTTCTGCGTGGGTGCTTAACTCTCGGCGCTCTGCTGCACGCTGTCTGGCCTTCGCCTGCCTACGCGGAAGTCGATCGATGCACGCATATGCTTTCGGTCAGCTTATTTATAGTTGAAGACTTTGTTCGAGCAGTGTGCTGCACCGTGCAGGGTCATGTCAACAACGGCACCGTGCCAAGCATGGCTGGACCTGCCTTGAAGCACAAGTCACTTCAGTGGGGAGTATGCACACAGTTCTCATCTATGGAGTGTTCGATAATGTTTACAAGTGCGAACTGGCCGTGCTGTCCACCGCATGCCTAGAAGAAGAACCAAAACTGCCTTCGCCCTTGAGCCCCTTACAGCTGCGATAAATTATTACGATATGAAATCGATTTATTCGGAAGCAAATAACCAGCATCCAGCAGCTGTGTCGTGGAGCGGGCCAGTTCCATTAATGGATAAACCCTTATGTTCACAAGATACGCAGCAATGCTCCTAGATACCAGTCGGCAAACCCCCTTGCTACCCCAAACATCATCAGAAACAAAACGCAACAACTTGGTCGATTGGTCGAGGCGCTGCTAGGGCTTGGCCAATGCGTCAAACAAACCAGCTGCAGCTGCTGCAGGTTCTGCAGCTGCGGCAGCACCTGCACCAGCTGCTGCTCAAGATCAGCTGGTGGCAGTTTTTGATAGAATGCGTCCAAACCTTCAACCGGGGCGTAGCTGAACACACGCAGCTGCGGCATGTGCTTTAGCAGCGCTGGCTCAAACCCACCCGCTCCTCCTGTTAGCTCTAGCTGCTCAACACAGGCAGCTTCGAGCCAACACTACTGCTGCTGCTGCTGCTGCCGACTGCTGAGCAGCTGACACTGCCAGCCGTACAGATGTCAGGCTGCATGGCAGCCGCTGCAGTTGAACTGGCCTCTCAGGAGTGCCGACAAAGTCGCAATCCAACCGCTGCAGCTGGCTCAGGCTGCTAATAGTGGCCAAGGCGGCGTCAATGTAGTGGTTGCTCATCAAGCTGAGTGACGTCAGCTGCTGCAGCTGCCTAAGAGCTTCTTTAAAGGCCAGAATTCCTGCTTCTGAAGCGTCTGTATCCTGCTCATTCAGCCAATGAAGCTGCAGACGCTGGAGGCCTGTTAGGTGCACTAGCTGCCGCGCTACCCAGGCAAACACGTCGGAGCAAGGGAAAACCGCACAGCGCTCCAGGCACAAACTCGTGAGAGTTGGGTGCATTAAGCTGTCAGGCACAGCAGGCAGCTGGACATGCCTGAGTGTCAAGCTCTGCAGCTGCTGCAGGCCACTAGGCAGTGCCAGGCTCAACATAGGCTGCCGCCACATGCGCGCTTTCACACCGAGATGTCGCAACGCCTGGCTGCCATACCGTGCCAGCCACTGACACAGCTCCCAGGCCTTCTGTTGGCTGTTTAAACCTGCCAAGTAGATCTCTTCTGTAGCTGCTACTGCTGCTGTGTGCATGCTGCTGCTGGCCAGGCCACTATGACAACACACCGGCGTTAAATGCGCGTTAAGTTGGCTTTATCTCACGTTAATTCCCATAACGCGTTAGTGCAAAAATTAACGGCGTTAACTGCTGTTAACGTGTAGATTAACGTTGTTAACGTGCCACGTTAACACGTTACTTGCTGTTAACGTGAAGATTAACGCAGCCTTAACGTGCAACGTTATCAGTTAACGCAGTGTGTAATGTGATCAAAATCAACACAGAAACCATGCTTTGTGTTAGAAAATGGCTGCACAATGGCCTAAACAGCACAGCAGTGTCACTCAGCCATGTAACTGCCACTGCTCAGCTGAGCTGCTGAACCATTATTGCATGCTTGACCATAAACCAGATCCAATAACTTAGTTGCACTTGATTCCAATGGTTGCTGCTGCTCAACCCATCACATGCAGAACATACTCAGCACCAACTTGCATACAGCACAGTTGAACTGGTGTATGCCATATACACAGGTGGCTGTATTGCAGTATTGCACACGTTGCGTGGAGACAGACCAGATACACAGCCATATCAAACGGGTAGGTGCACAACACTCTGTCCGCCACAAGGCAGTTGGTGGCCACTGCTGCTTGCACACTATTTGTGGCAGTATGATATGGCAGGCCGCTTGCGCTGCTTGCAGCAGCACCCGGTGCAGTGCTGTGCCAACAATCCAATCAACAAACTGCCTGCAATAACTCGTCGCAAAATGCAGTTTGCATCATCGTCTCATCCCTGCCGCCACCTCATTTTGCCACCCAGCCAGTCCCTCTAGGTTGCCAGCACATGTAGACAGGAATGACTGCCATGGTTCACCTTGCAGTACACAAAGCTTGAACACCTGCACAGCATGCAGACACACACAGCCAAGGACATAAGAACATGAATGCAGCTGCTTACAGCATCATGCAGTTGCTAGTCCCTTGTGTGCTGTGTACACACAACATATGCATCTCAATGACACCTGATGAGCCACTGGTGTCCCACACACTGCATGCTATTGATGTCGACGCACAACAATTTGTCAAAGACAGCGGTAAGTGGTATATTGTGGTGGTGGTGGTGCTGCTGCTTAGGAGCTACAGTGCAGTAGCACACGCCACATTACAGGTCTGCTTAAACAGCTCCTCTAGCAATCCTGTGCCCGCTGCTGCTGCTGCCACTGCTCTGTCACTACTGCAACTGGGTAAAGGTTCACTTACCAGTGGCAGCAAACACAGTGCTGCTGAGCGTATTCATGAATAGATAGCTGATGGCAGCCATGTACCACACATGTGCTGCTGCATGTGTTCTAGCATTGATGGTCTGGTAAGCTGAACCTCTAGCTACCTCCTGCTGTTGCCAATGCAGCTGCCACTGCTCCGTCGCTGCAGCAACTTGGTACAGGTTTGCTTACCAGTAGCAATTGCTTCCTTGCAAGGAATACAGCACTGACAAGCACGCTCCTGAACAGCTTGCTGACAGCCCCCATTCCATCATGAGCCTGCACATCACAGGGCACAGTGAGATGTAAGCCAGAGTGTCAGGTGGCCAACACAACTGCGTAGTTCTGCTGCTCTCACAGCCTCTGATTACCTCCCTCATGCATGCCAAGAGATGCAACCGCACCGTTCCTTCAACAAATGTGCAGTGTTGCTTTGATCTGGCATGGCTGGCATGGCTGCATGCGACACCTTGTGATGATATGATGGTGACGGTGCACGCCCACATTCTGCAACTGCATTTGGTTCTGCCCCCCCCTGAGACGCTATTTAGCCCCCCTTGTTGCTGAAGTCCCTTGTTGTTGTTGGCATCCCACCTGAATGCAGCTCAGACAACGTCTTGCCGCTGCGCATGATGATATGCTCAGCAGAATGGTCTCCAGCTTAAACCTGCAATTGCAACAAAGACAGCAGCAAGCGTCCCTGGTATGCTGGATATGATATGCAGCAGGACCGGCAGCTGTGATCATAACCAACCATCAGCCCACATTGTGCAGGGTACTGTTGTCCACTACGACAATTGAGCCCTTGCCAGGCATTTCCCCTAAGCACAGCACAGTAATTGCTCGAGGCAAGTGTGGTGACACGCTCTGCAGTACCACGAATCACCACCTGCATTAACCCTCCCTGCTATGTTGGCTGCGGGTATCACAAGGCAAGCAGCGTGCTTTGACAGCAACAGCCCCAGGCATTTTACACTTGTGATAGACCTTACCAGCCATGCCAATCATTGCTTCCAGCAATATGAAAGAACAAAGCAGCAGATCAGCACCACTGCTGGAGGCAGCCAACTGCAAACAAGTGCAGCTACTCGTGCCTCTGCTGACCGTTACCCATTGCCTAGCCGATCCTTAGCAGCACAGCGGCACAGAGATCACATAAATCAATCAATGTTGAACAAGGTATCTAATGCTCAATCCATATGCACCAGATCGCCTTCCTACCTCACGATCTTTGGGCAAAGCAAAGCATAGTGATCCATCCAGGCCAGGGCATCCTCGAATGTGATCTCAACGCCAGCGTGTTGTCTTCATTAATCGCCGTCATGCCAAAAGCCAGGAGCTGCTCCAGTGGCCAGCGAGCAACAAACTTCTCATTTGAAGTTTGTTGCAGACAACCTTTTCTGCTCGAGAGGATCATGATGTGTACTCGGCGAATCAATTCATTAACATTACATTAAGATGAGCTGTTGTTCAAATCA
Source organism: Tetradesmus lagerheimii (assembly GCA_902809745.2). Classification (NCBI taxonomy): domain Eukaryota; kingdom Viridiplantae; phylum Chlorophyta; class Chlorophyceae; order Sphaeropleales; family Scenedesmaceae; genus Tetradesmus; species Tetradesmus lagerheimii. The sequence goes on along the minus strand of CADDIJ020001450.1, from coordinate 210,595 downwards.
GGCGCCCCAGAAAAGTGAGCTGCTGGGTTAGTTGAGTAAACGTGTTTGAGCGGGGGCCATGTACGCGATAGATACATCACAAACACCTGCCAGCCTTGGCAGAAAGCCAGCAGAGATCTCGAGGTACATGGCATGGAGTACCTGTTATGGTGCTGTACCCTGACTAGAGCCCCACCAAGAATGCCATCTCCGGCTGTGCGTCAAGTTGAGCGAAGCAAAGACTCCTATTTGAATGAGACCGTAACTATGATTGCTGTGGGGCGCAAGTGGGTCCCTCAGGGGCCCACCACTAGTGGTACTACTGCTGTTCACCAGCTCACATGCTGCTGGCAAGTGATATGCTATGCAACGCCCCAGTGTGGGGCGCATGGTGGCATACAATGCTTTGTAACCACTATTACATTTTTTGATACTTCATCTGGTTTGGGACTTGTCCCTTGGCACAGTGATGACTCCTAGGAGGCAGGCCTGTTGTATTAAAATAATGTGTGTTTAGTGGCAGTATACTGAGTAACATCTCAATATCTTAAATATATTGTACACTGGCCTGATGATTTGGGAGTGTGGAACCACCAAGGGGAGCTTTAAACAAAAGCCGCGGAACCTGGTGCAAACACAGGGCCAGTTGAAAAAGAGTTTGCGCCTGGATTCGAAAGGTGATCTGCAAGGCACCAGAGTTTTAACCCTGAGGTTGCCGGTTCGAACCTGGTAAAGTGCGCCTGTACGTTAACGCCACTTAACGCAAGTTAACGTGCAGATAGCGCGTTAACTGCAGATAACGTGCAATTAACGCTGCCATAACGCAGTTAACGTCTGTTTGTCATCATAGTGGTGGCTCTGCTGGCAGAACCGTCAGACTCACAACACACAGTGTAAATTCTATTGGGACATGCAGCAAAACTATTCTAAAACTGTCAGTGCCGGTGACAGCAAACCATACTTGGTGCAGTATAGTGGGCGGGCTGAACTCAACAGGACAAAGCTGGCCAACAAAGGTCAGATCATCGGCCTGAGGCAGCAGACAAGGGGGAAATGAGCAGAGGGACAGGTGGTTGCTTCAGGGGCGATGCAACTGTATATATATTGCAGCAGCTGCACCACAGGCCCTACAGCTCCTGCAGGCGTGCTGTCGTAAGGGCCTGCTGGACGTATGAAGAAGAGGTTACAGTGGTCTGCTCAAGCGCCTACGGCGCAACGAAGACCTGGGTGAAAAAGGATATCACAGGCTCAACAACATGCTACTGTCAAATCAAGCAGTACCCAACCTCTCAAGGCTGCCAATCATGGCAGTAGCATTCAACAAATGTTGGTAAATGTCAAGCCTTTCTGACTCAAAGAACTCTTGAAGGACAGACCTGTACATACAGTGTACATACAGTGTACATACAGTGAACAGGAATTATAATGACTTTCGGCGCATAACAGCCAATCAGGACATCGGTGAGCAGCAAATATACAATATGGCACAGCAGCCATGAAGGCAGGATATAGATACTGCCTAGCACATTTAAGCAATGTCTAGTACCAGACACTGTGCTAGACACAAATGCACTGACTGCCTCATTCTATCACAGAGAGGGCTTAGTAAGCCATGGCAAACGGCAGAGTACTCTCTGCTGAAACATCACATGTACAAGTGATAAGCTGTGTTCATAGCTGCTGCAGCACAACTGCAGTCTGCTGACAACTGCTGCTACGTAGCAACAGTAACGTATACATAGTGAACACAGCAAACTTCAATCATGCAAACCAACACAGCGGACGGCAGCCTGGCAACGTTGTCTTGGGGGCCAAAATTGGCCTGACCCAGGATCGAACTGGGGACCTGTAGATCTTCAGTCTAACGCTCTCCCAGCTGAGCTATCAAGCCCCACCCCTCAACTTTCGCCGAGGCTGTGTCACGAATTGATAGCCATTGCCCATCCAGACCGTCTATGACCTCTGGCAAGCAGGGTTTAGGGTTTTGCGGGCGCAAATTTTGCGATTTTGCCGATTTTACGCAACGAACAGACGCGCACCGCATCAGAAAGCAGTCCGGTACGTGCACTGCGTAAGCTGGCCACTCCGGCCAGGCTACAGAGTCGGCCTGGGTGCTGCAAGCCTCTGCCCAGAGTATCGCAGTGGGGCTTCTCAGCCTGGGCGTTGATGCCTGCCATGTGCTGCCTGGTGCACCGGACAGGCCCTTGGCGTCCCAGTGCAAGCACCAGCCTGGCTGCCGTGGCTGCTGCCAGCACACCCGGCCCCTGCGCATGCCTGCGCACCCCCATACACACGGATGTCAAAAAACAGTACGGCTGCTTCATGCAAGCATCGCTGCAGGCTGGTCAAAGCAGCAGCACTCCAACAGGCTAGTGCCACTCAAGCTGTGTATCGCAGGTGCTGCGCCACCAGACTTCAATAGTAATCATGCCAGGGGGGATGCCGCGTGCCATGATGGCACTGCGACCTGCAGCAGGTGACCTGCTGCAGGTGACCTGCTGCAGTTTGATCCCTCCATGTAGATGGCAGCAGCACTACAACCTACTAGCGGTGCTAGCAGGGAAGCAAGCAACAAAGTTAGAGTCACCCGGCCCCCTCATGCAAGGCTGTGCACGTAAGCAACACTGTCACGACCCACTCATTGGTGACGCGCAGTCGGCACTGCCGACGTACGGTACGTTATGAGCAACTGCCACAAGATTTTGACTTCTCCCACTGCACGCACATCCTACGCACGTCCTACACACGTCCTCAGCACCAAGCCAGGAAATCTCAATGTAAAAAGCAGTTACATCAGCAACCTGAACACCGACACTTCAACTGCCAAAGTCCCGGGCATCTCTGCATGCTTTTCTTTTGAAGTGCTGCTGCTCCTACAGCCCTGCAGCAGTGCTGACAGCACTGCCGCTGCATGTCTCAGACATGCATAAACCTGAACTGGACCTGCATTGCGCAATGTTCGCATGCCGCAGTCGGCAAGCACACAAACGTGCACGGCTGCATGAACCTATCGTCAAGTACTGCAAGACAGAACATGCTAATGACACTTGCCACAGACACTCATATGCTGCGGCTGATTGCTCACTGCAAGAGGCAGCAGTCAGCCAGCACTAAAGAGTTGCTGTGCAATGCAGAGACGAAAGGGTCTGTCCATTGTGCACACACAAGAAACATCCTTACTGCCTGCAAAGCATGCCTGCATTGCCTCCACCAAGAGAGTCCGACACTGGCAGTTGCAGGCATCGCAACGCAAGCCTCTGACCAGCACCACCAATGCATGCATCAGCACTGCTAGCTGGGCAATCCCTGTCCAGGCTTCCAGCAGGCATGTAATGCTGCGCTGCTGCAACTCCTAGGTTGACATTGTTGGCTCAGCTGCAGCTGATTGTCAGCAGGCGCAAAGGCAGCTCCGACAACAGCAGCCGCAGCAACACAAGGTGCTGCATTTGTCTGCTATACAAAGACTCACATGCTTGAAAAGCAACACCAACACAGACACACCGTGCAAATCCTAGGCTAGGCGAGGTGCATGTATGCATATACACTCCGCATACAAGTGCAGCTGCACCGCGCAAGCCACACATACACAGCCTGGCCAGTAACTCAACACACGCTTGTTGTCTGTGAATGCTGCTGCACCTCACATGGCAACACGTCAAGCAGACACAAGGGCCTCACCCAAGCACCTGCACGCTGACCTCCAGCTGAAGCTCCTGCTGTTGCTCTACCACTCCGGCGTCTCAACCCGCTGCTGCTGCTGCTGCTGCTATCGCTGCCGCAAGGGACTGCTGCCAAAGCGCCAGCCTAGCTCTGCATCTCCAGATTGTGCTGGTACCGTCGCTGCAAATAGCTGCAGCGTGCTGTTGCTCGTGCCTGCAAGTGCTTCAGCTGCCCTCCTCTAGCATGGCACGCTTTTCCTGCAAGCAGCACCACACAGCACAGGCATGTGTTACTCGTAACATGTCCCTGTCATACAGTGACAAAGCCGATTGTCGACAACCACTGCCCTGGCAGGCAGCCTAATAAGCACAGGAATGTGCTGTCAGCCATGCATCCGACCAGAGCCAGTGGCGAGCCATGCACCCATGTACGAGGCTGCAATCGCTGTGGAATGCTGATATTTATGCATGCAATCAACAGGCCCCTTGACCACCTGCCAGTTGCAATCCAAGCGTTGCATGCTTGAGACAGCAAGTTCTGCTGCTACTGCTTCAGCTTTGCCACTGCACTGACATCCTGCAAGGCACTGTTGCTGGCATACGTGCACTGCATGTGCTGTGGAGCTGTCAGAACCGGAACATAAGATCACGAATATTTAATGAATGCCAGTAACACAACGGCCCACAGCTCTACTGTGTTGCTTTACCTGTGCCAGTGTGCGCAGCAGCTGCCTTTCCTGCACCCTCTCAATGTAACTGCAGTGCAGCAACAGCGCGCACAGCGACGGCCGTCAGTGCTTTGTAGACTGCCTCTGCACACGCCCCCGGGCTTCAGCTAGGCGGTGCACCTGCGCACGCATCTGTATGCGCACCTGCTGTTGTACCAATCACTCATGGCGCCCAGGTTCCGCATCACGATGAAATAGAACGCCCCTGCCCCAACAAACATCTTGATTGCACCCCTGGTTGCCGACATCTTGCACACACTGGGCTTTTGCGAGCTAGCTGAGCTGCAGTGCCAAGATCAGGCAAGCCTCCAACAGCGCGTCTTGTGAAGTAATACGTCAGTGTTCAGCAGCTGTTCAGTACGTAGATGCCGCTGCTTGACACCCTCAACGCAAACTGATGCATGCCCGAGCTTGTCACTGTCACCCCGTCAGAGCCTGGCCAACTTCTCAAGTGCTCCTGTCGAGCACCCACGGTGCCACCCTGACACTGCTCTAAGATGCTGAAACCCGCCACCTTTAGCCTTCATGCCCAGGCGCTTACTAATCGCTGCAGACTGCTTGGGGCGTCAAGCACTCACTCACTCACTCACAGCCTAGAGCTATCCAGCACTTTGGGCGTGCTGACTCAGCAAAAAACTTCTGGGTTCCACACTGAGTGTTGGTCGACAAAGAACAACTGGGTAGTTACAAAACAGCAGGTTCTTCTGTTGCGCGACATGCGTTGAAACACGTGGCGGCTGGCAAGCCCTTGCGTAACTACTCCGCCACATGGCGAGGTGCACCACCATTTCACCAGAGAGTTGGCCTCACCAAATAACAGCAACAGCCTAACACAGAGAGTCCAGGGTCTACCCTTTGATACATAGATTTGGCGAGTCACAACAATCCCAGACTCTGCTGACCGTCAGGGCCTGGAAACAACTGCCAGCCTTGGTGAGCAAGCAGCTGCAGCTGTAAGTATCAGGAAATTAAAAGTAACCAGCCATACCACTAGTATAGGGCAACCCACGGCCGGCGCTTCTCCTGCTGCTCTGCTGCTGGTAACAGCAGCCATATACCAAATTTTCCGTACATTCTGCTGCTTTCCATATTCGTGCATGTATGCGGTAGGCGCGTAGGAAAGGCGTGTGACACATCAGATGTAAAATAGGGACACAACACAAGATACCATCATGGAAATAAGCCCCTTAGCTGCTTGCCCCATCAGTCATAAACCACATGTGCCATAATACCAGCTTCACAAGGCAATATTGTAGAAAGGAACGCATGCAAGGGGATACAGAACACTTTGGCGCCGACATAGAAAAACTATGGCTTTGGCAGTGCTGGAACACCCACAGCAGCTGTCAAGTGCTGCTGCCCGGTTCAATCGCCAAAACCAGACTGCTGCAGCCTTCACATGCAGCATACCATCAACAAGGGCAAGGCAAGAGCTGCACAGCATGTTCAACAGGCAGCCAGTGGTGGCAGTAGACACCACAAAATTCCATGAACGCACACAACACACAGAGCAGGCAGGCAAGCAACTGAGCTTGCGTCTTTTTGGCAGCCGCAGAGCCCAGCTGAAGTATTTCATAACATGCTCACAGTCTGGTGCTGTCTGATTTGCATCAATACACATCAGGCAACAGCTGTTTTTGCCTGGCTGCAGCAAGAATGAGGAGCAGGGCCAGATGCAGACGGCAGCTGTGTGAAACAGCAGACCAACCAACATCAGGTGCTGCACACCTGTGTGTTTCCGCAATGACCAAGCCAGGGCAACCATAGCAGTGGTGGCTGCGGCAGCAGCAGCAACTCAAGAACATATAAGTACTGCGTCTGCTGAACACAGAAGCATAACTGCGGCAGTGTGGCAGTCACAACCAACCAAGGGGAATCGCAGCCAGCACACACAACCCACTTGCACCCATCAACCAACCTGTTATTAAATCTGTTAATACGATGCATACCATACGGCTGGCAGCCCTGCGCAGGGCATGCAGCAGCCATGCCTTGCACCTCTGGTAGCAGTGTGCAATGCAGCACAGTGTGCATGCAGTGCTGCAAGCCCAAGCACGTCTTGCAGTGCTGCAGCCAACACAGTGCTGCTGCATGTGACACCTGCTTTGGCAGTATTGGAAGCCAAATAAAATTATACATATGAGGCGAAAGTATCGCAGAACATGTGCTAGTGTGCACGCACGCCAGATAGTGAGCGATAAGTGGTAAGGCCCACGCATATTACGAATGTAGTACTGCGCTGTGCACCAAAATACTCAAGGTATCAACGCTGTGCACACTCATGCAGGCCGGCAGCGGAGGCAGCCTTCACTAGCTGTTGCATGACCAGGCATTGCAGCAGAACTGCTGCAAGCTAAGCAGCCGCCATGTTGTGATATTACTCTGTTGTAATGAGGTGGTGATGCATGGATGTAGAGGAAATGACACATGGGCACGGCAGCAGCATCAACACACTCAGCATGCTCCTGACGCCATTCACAAGACCCACAAAGAGGCCCCTTGCACACATCCGTTGTTTTGTGGTGATCTTATCCACACCCTACTTGCAAAACAGTACACCCCCTACTGCAGCGGTGCACTGGTATCATCAACACGACCCACACGGCTGCACTGAGCAGCATGCATCTGCTTGGCAAACAGACACCACCCTGCAACGCCAACCACTCAACACACGCAGCTGTTACATAAGCGGCAGCCGCAGGGGTTACAACCCAATTGGCGCCAAAGCAGCTGCTGCATTCGCTGCTGCTGCTGCAAACTTGCGAAGGTGTCACCCCTCAGGGATAGTCCCCTCCATAATCACCTCCCCCACCACCCCCACCACCATTGTCAGTGAACATGACCTTGCACATCAAGTCTTCACTGGGGTCCCACGGTGACACCGCGCAAGCTGTCACGCGGCGCCAATACGAACAGAAGGGCCAGCCAGCGCTCGCCTCTGCAGGCCAACAGGGCTGCGGGTTGTTGCCGGTGTCGGTGTCGATGGTTTGAATGGCTGCGAACGAGTCCGCAAACTCATCCAAAGGCTGCGCTCGCACGCGGTACTCGTACTGGCAGGTGGTCTGCGGAGACAGCAGCAGATGAACACCAGCAGGTAGCAACACAGATGTCAGCTTGGGCGCATGTGAGCATTGTGTGGGTAAAGGATGCACGCGGAACTCGTACTGGCAGGTGGTCTGCGGAGACAGCAGCAGATGAACAACAGCAGGTAGCAGCGCATATGTCAGTTTTTGCGCAGGCAAGCTTTATGTGAGTGAGGAATTGCAGGTGTGTTGAAACCACGGCAGGTGGTCTGCAGGCAGCAGCAGATGAACAGCGCCACGCAGATGTTGGCTTGGGCGCATGCAGGCACGATGTGGAAGGCGCATGCAGGGGTGTTGACACTGCGCATCCCCATCTGCAGGTGATTCTCATGAAGCTGACATGCACGCGCGCATCCCGCCAGCAAACCAACATTTTGAATTGCCTGCACTGCTGCCCCCTGGTGCTGCATGCCCAGTCATCCCACCGCTGCACAGCCACCCAGGGGTTCAAATTATATTCACCAAAAGCCAACACAGCAACTCACCGCGTTCTGCTGTATGCACTTGCCCTCCGGTACACTGATGCTAATGCTCAACGCATTCTGCACCATCATGTCCTGCACCCACACCGCCACGTTCCGCTGGTACGTCACACTGTCCGGGAGCGCCCTGCAATTGCACGACGGCACCGCCAACCCAAAGCTGACTTGCGCGCTCGCAGCCGCAGTTGGGCAGCGGTACACCGCTTTGGGATCGTACTGGTTGACTGTACACATCATTGCGGTGTTGAAGGGTGCTGAGTTGCAGAATGACGGGCGGCTGGCGGTCTGGCAGAGGTTGGGCTTTGTGTTGATACCAAACACGATGTTGTCGCTGCCTGTGTAGATGTCAACGTCGACACCGGCTGCCAAGATCAGCGTGGCCTGGTAGAACGCGTTGCCCTGCGTGGCCCGAGAACATCGGAGTTTGACAGCAGCCGCGGCGAGGTTGGCTGGTCAGCACAATGTGTTTGAGTAAAGCTGGCAAGCAAGGGTACAGCTGCCGCTCATCGCTCCCTTCTGACATCTGCACATCAGCCCTAGCCCCATCAAAAATTGGATCACGATGCACAGCATAATAATACACTGCCTTGTTATAATATGACAAATGGCACTGTTATAACATTGTCATGTAACACAGCCGCCAGCCGCCACTCACCCCTCCCTCCTGGCACGTGAAGTTCTCGTACGTCAGCACCAGACCCATCACGAACTGGATCACCATGACACTGCACTGTTGTTGATATAACAGTTGTAACATAATCATATACAACCGTCAGCCGCCACTCACCCCTCCCTCCTGGCACGTGAAGTTCTCGTACGTCAGCACCAGCCCCAGTCCCGTGGTGAACTTGAACACGTGCTCCCTCAGTGACGCCTGCTGCGCAGCACTCAGCTGCACACTCGCGTTGCACTTCTTGCCTTCATCGACAAACACGATCGGCATCGGCAGCGGATCGGGCGGTGGCTCGATCTCGCAGATATAGCCGGGCTTTGACGGAAATATCGCACACGAGTGTGTGGGATATTCTTCGGCCTGCTGGCACCATGGCTGGTACTCGTCGATGCACGCAAAGGCGCCTGAGGAATCGATGTCCATTGCCACGTAGTCGGCGATGATGTAAGGGCTGCCCACGTCCGGGTTGCTGGTGTTGACAGCTGCTTCACAGGAATAGATAGGCGTGCCCTGCAAGCGTTAGGGTAAACATAAGTTAGGGTATAGGGTTGGGGTTTAGGCGGGTCAGAGGGGCAGCAAATGCTGAACAGACACACAGACAAGGCAGCATGGTGTGTGTAATGAATCTGCACACGCCCTAGATGTGAATGACAAATAGGTGGGTAAGGTCACTGGACAGCTGATAACACTGGTTGGCATGATGTCACACTTTATCACACCTGCACATAACATGTGAGTGAAGCTGCCCGCTCGCAGTTGCATGCAAAAGCCCCCCTCACCATCTGGTTGTCGTCCACTTTGCAGCTGCAGCCGCCCATCAAGATGGTGTAATCCTGCGCAAACCCTGACTCCGCGAGCTTCGTCACTGCGTACTGGAACGCGCGCGCCCTAAACAGCGGAGACACCGGCTCAACGCACGAGTCCTGCCCGCGCGACGCGAATGAGATCGTGAAGTTGCTGGGGCGATCCGGCTCTGGCGAGTAGTCATAATCCCCGGTGTAATCAGGATCTGGCGATCGCGGCGGCCGCGGAGACGGCCGCGGGGACTTGAGCGGTGGGCTAGGGCTTGGGCTAGGGCTCCGGGGTTTAGGACTCGGGCTGCGGGGTTTAGGGCTTGGGGAGGTGCGGTTTCCACCACCTATGCCGCCAGTTCCGGGTGACGGCCTGGGTGACGGCCGCGGGGGGCCGGGTGACCGGGGCGGCCCTGGGGGTTTAGGTGACCTGGGGGGTTTAGGTGAACTGGGGGGTTTAGGTGAACCTGGGGGTTTAGGAGGTCCAGGGCTCCTGCCGGGGCCGGGGGGTTTAGGTGACCCCCCAGGTCTGGGGGGCCAGATCCAGGGCGGGCGCGGGCGCGGGGATCTGCGGGGTTTGGGAGGGCCGGGTGGGCCAGGCGGTGGTCTGCCGTTAAGGCCACCTCCGGAACCTACTTGGCCGGGCTGCACGGACCAGCAGCAGCAGTTGCGGGAGACCCAGTAGCCGTAGCAGTCCCTGCAGGGCCACCAGGAGCACTCCCCTGCATGTGCATTGTGGATGTGCAGCAGTGGACCAGGCAGCAGCAGAGCACACATGACAGGGTGAGAAAGATGTCAGGAGTGAAGAAGGTGCTGTGCAGCTATCCTGCAGCTGTCATGACATGCCAGCAATAAGGGTGTGGTGTTTTCAGGCAACCAGCTGCAGATGTGCAGCCGACAGGCTAAGGCTCTTGTCTGGCTGGAGGCAGTGCGTCATCACCTGCAACAGCTCTAAAGGAGAGATGCAGCAAGAAGCACCAGCAACAATATGTGAAGGGGTTGCATGACGACAAAGGCATGCATTGCCTTCACACCCTGTTGCTGGTGCTGCTTGCTGATTATACTCCCCACAGAGCTGTGCGGAGGATAACGCTGTACTGCTGCCAATCAATCAATCAATTACACGTTTTTCTAGCAAGAGAGGAACCCAAGAAGGGAGCCACTCCCAAACCACCGTTTTTTAACTGCTGCCAACTAGACTAAAAAGCAAAGAGACAGAGCAAAGTCGGTGAGCAACGACAACTCACATCCTCTTTCGGTTGATGCTGCAGTCACTGCAGCTGAAGACACTGCCAGGACGTGATCATCCACTGCTGTCCAATGCAGCTTCAGCTTAGCCAGACGCCTCCTTTGTGTCTCATCCATGTCAGTAGGCAGCCAACGCATGTACCTGCAGCAGCAGAAGCCAGATTGCAGCAGCAGCAGTGAGTTGCACTAAGCATACATATCCAGCACTGGCGCTGTGCAACAAGACTAGAAGAGAGCCTGTACATTCACCATGTAGCGCTGCTGTGCATGGCAGTCAGCGCTTTGCAATGCAGCCACAATCCACACTGCATCGCAGCACTGCTGCATGAGTCATGCAGCTAAATAGCTGGACACATATCTGCTGTAGCTCAGACATCACACTGCTGCTGACTCCTTGCGATGCACATAAGATGCTGTACATCACAACAGATGCACAGCAGTGCTGCTGTTGCTACTGTAGGTAAAACTACAGATGAACAGCAGACAGCAAGCCTCTCACCTGTTCCTGGGGTCTGGTGTAGCAATCAATGATGCAAGTCCAGCTGGCCTGCCCATTATGGTAGGCCCATAGCTGTACTGCGCCAGGATCTGCTCTGAACCAGGGTACTCTGAACCCTGCTGGTACATTGGATACCCTGCATCATACACCCCAGCTGCCAGCATCGCTGCCATACGCCCTTGAACCGCTGCCACGCTGCTTGCAGCCAGAGACACCTTTGCTCCCCGCAGCTGTGAGGGTGCGTCGTACACTGCACGTGTCACGTCGCACACCTGCGTATCACCCGTGTTCAAACTGAACTTCATAGCAAGCACGGCTTTGCTCGTGAAGCTCACATTGAGTGCAGTAATGTACTGCGAACTCTGCAGTGACACCATGCTAGTGAGGCGGCTGGTCGTTTTGCCGATGCGCCTTGTCACTAACTGCCCATCCTCTGTCGGCCGCGTGTACCTCAACCCTGTTAGTAAACCCCGATCTGGATCGTAATAACACGCGATCTCCTTGATCGGCAGCAGCTGCTGCGCCTTGCTGGCACTGGCACTGCTGGCAATGACGACGGCTTCGGTAATCGGAGGGGGAGAGGGTGGGGGTGCTGGTGAAGAAGCCACAGGCGCTGCTACGGCCTCCATATAGTTCCACTGTGCCAGCTGAGCAGCTTCCCCAGGGGTAGGCCAGAGGGCTGCTGCATCAGCTGATGCTGGTGGTGCTGGCGACTGCACAACATCAGACGCCGAGCTGCTGCTGCTGCTGCTGCTGCTAGGGCTGCTGCTGCTGCTTGGCTCTGGGCTCGCCTCTGCAGTGCCGCACACAGGCAGTAGTATTAGTACACACATTTGGTTATAGCAGTGACAGGCCTTGGTTGCTGGAAAGCTAGCTAGAATACAGGTCATACTGGCTGTGCAGACCACAGAAGTTTATCGGATGTGGTGACACAAGGAACATGCGTGAGCCAGCTGCAGTCAAATACATGCGCATGCCATCACATCTGAAGCAGCACACAGCAGGGATTTTTTTTCTAAACGGCCCCTGGCCCCTGGTTGGCCACGGGGTATGGGCGCTTGGCTGGTTTTGGCCACGAGTTTGGCCACCAGGCGCTGCCCGTGCCATTCGTTTGGCCGGGGCGGGCGGGTTGGCCAACTCCTTTGCAACGGGGGTCAGGTGGCACCAGGAACGGTTACAACCTCCTCCCCTCCCTCCAAACGCTTAACCTCGCAACTGTCTGACACCATACATACGAACTATATGCGTTATCACACAACATAGCCCGTGTGCAGGCAGCCAGCAGTGCTGAGCAGTGGCCCAGCGCTGCTGAGCAGGGAGTGCTGCAGCAGTGTCAGCACTGCTTCAGCAGCACAGTCACTTGGCTCCCGCCTTGGGCAGTGCACACACAACTGGCCACCAGATCTGGCCACCAGGCTCGTATGTAAAACGGCGGTGGCCAACCTTTTAGTCCATTTGGCCACCATTTTGCCACGGTGGCCAAAATTTTTTTGCCTGGCACACAGCACTGCGCACGCGTGCTGACGCTTTGCAGCACAACACAACACCACACAACACAGCAGGTGCTCGTCAAATCCTCAACGCCACTTTCTGCACTCACCCGGAGATGGGGCTGGGGCTGGAGCTGCAGGGTCAGGTAGCACAGTCACAGTGCCTGACAGCAGCGGCTGGGGGCCTGCGCCCTCCACTGAAACTGCCACTGCATACTGCCCCGCTTGCGCAAGTTTGCAGGCAGTCCCTGTGATGCCAGCACTGCTGGTCGATGTGGCATCAGGGTTGCAAACTGCCCCTGCAGCTGCACTGCCAGCGTCCGCGTTATTGTTATTTGCGCTCCCCTCAGCCCCGCTGTTGACTAAGTTGTTATTTTTATTGCTGTTGACCGGCGGGTTTGACCGTATAACACTGAATTTGACCGCTCTGCCTCCTGCAAGGCCTTCCAGGCTGCTGAGGTCCAAACTGACGTACACCTGCTCTCCTGCACGCACCTCAGATGCTGACACATGCAGCAGATTGCTGCTCAGCACGAGGTCAGTCGGCTCTGGGTTTGACTGCTGCTGCTGCTCCAGAGGGCTGGGTTCTGGGCTGCTGTCCACAACTGGGCTTGGGGCACTGGGCGTCACTGCAGCTGCAGCGTCACCAGTTACACCAGCGGCAGTTGCTTGCTGCTGCTCAGAATCCACAGGAGCGTTTGGAACGTCACTTTTGTTCAGCCCTGCATCTGCTCCAGCTGCTGCTGCTGATGCTGTGCCATCAGGCAGACTTGTGCTATTCTGCAGTGGTGCCCCTGCCTGGGTATCGCTGCTGCTGGGCAACGCTGCTGCTGCTGCTGCTGCTTCACCAGGCCCTCCTGGAGGTAGAAATGCTGCGTCTGAGCTGGGTACTGCTGCTGCAGGACCAGCATCTGACACAGCTTGCAGAGCTCGAGAGCCTGATAGCAGCACTGTTGGACGATGCCCGGCAGCTGCACATGCACCAGGACCACACAATATTAACATACGTTGATTTTTTCTACCCAACAAACTGTGTATGATGCGGTTCGCAAGCAGGCAAGAAGGCATGCAGAACATGCGACGTCCGATCCAACCCCTTCGAGCGTCGAGCCGTCCTACCTCTGGAAAAAGATGATACACATGAAAGCAAGAAGACCAGCCAAAAGACCAGGCAAACCCGCTGTAAAGGCAGCTGCTGTTGATGCATCACCACGGGCAGAGACTGCACCATGGATCGTTCGTTCACCGCATTTTATACTATCATACGGCGATGCGTTGAAATGAGCAACAAACACTGGCAGGCAAGATTGCTGATGCCAAGCGGAGGGACTGTCGTTGAGGTCGGCAAAATACTCAGCAACGTAGCTTGCGTTACAGAAAGATTTGATCAGCTTAATACTGAAACAGCATATCTTAACAGGAGAAGAGGAGGAACATAATGAGAACTTGAGCACTGCCTTCATGACAACATGACAGAGGTTCGTCTGTCGTCTTCGCCGAACCTGTTCAGCAGACGACTGACTCACGGCAGAAGCGATGTCAAATTTTCATTCGGTTTGCATGTTACGAACAGTAAGAGGCACCGCCGTTGCCGCACACGGTGCACTGGCATACATACATACCGTAAGACACCAAAGAGTTCCGCGGTGCAAAAGTTCCACGATTGGATTTAAACGACTTTCTCTACCATGTTTGAGCCGTTTAGAGACACTGGTTGAGGCTGCAAGCTTGTCGAAGTAATAACATCATGGTGCAGAACACAACTGCACCTTCGGTTTCCTCGTCCGGGCACTGTAGAGAAAGATATGTTACAAAAAATAACACTTTTCGCCTCAGAAGTAATTATTTTACCGCGGAACTTTTACGTATCTTACGGTACCCCCACCATGGTGCCCACAGGCGAAACTCACGCCCACAAGCTGGCGGGCACTGCTGAATGGGTGGTGAGGGCATGCATCGTGACTACAGCAAACGTTACTGCAAAAGAATGAGACGAGCATAGCTACGCGAACAATACCATACAAACAGCAGACTACATGCACAGACAAGCTGTGCATGTTGATGGTCATGGCTGCATATGCATTCATAAGACAGAAACACACACGACTTCAATGAGGCCACCCATGAACATCGCCTGCTACACATGTAGCCGGTTTCCTGCAGCAATGCTTGCCACAAGCGCTTAGCAAACTTTGGCAGTCGTCCTCAGGCACGTCCTCGTAGCACGTCCTGCTGCCTCTGCTCAACGGACGCCGCTGTTGGGGCTGCTGACAGCAGGTCCCAACACCGCAGCTCCTGCCAGTGGCGTGATTGACCAAGCTGCATCTTCCACCAGCTGCTCTGCACCACTGCTGGTGTGGCGCTGCTGCTGCTGCTGCTGCTGCTGCTGTGGCGGCTGCGGCTTAGCAACCAGCGCTGCACGCTCCTGCAGCGCCTGCATCAGCTCTGCAGGCACCTGCAGCTGCAGCATCGCCAAGCCAAACACCACATTCCCAAGCTCCCTACGCCCTAAACCCCCGACATGCGCGTTCAAATGCTGCAGAACAACTGCCCACCAGTTGTCCCCTGGCCGGAACCCTAACCTCCCTAAGCTCCATAGCACACACGCAAAAGCACGCGGCTCTAGCTGGTGACTGTCCAGCTGCAGGCGAGACAGCAGCTGCTGCATGAATGCAGGGCTAGGCTGGTGCTGCTGCCGTGCAAGCACATACAGCAGCTGGCAGGCAGCAGCCGGCTGAAGCTCGGCTAGGCGCTGCTGCAGCAGCGGCAGCGCAGCTACTAGCCAGTTGCCTGGAGGCCCAGCACACATGCGCAGCCCCGCCCACATACATACAGTGAGCGCCTGTGCATTGTATGCACATGCATCTCCCTGCTGCTGCCGCTGCTGCTGCAGGCTTGCATCTGCACCCGATGCTGCTGCTGCTGCGGTGCTGCTGCTGAGCTGCCGCCGGCTGGCTATCCAGAACTGCTGCAGCCAGTCGCTGTCAGGCCAGCAGTGCTTGTTTGACCGGCCAAGTTGACTAGCAGCCCACAGCAGCTGCGTTGCATCTGCTGCTGAGAGGCCGGCTGTGGCCGGCTGCGTGTAGCGCCACGTCACACCAGCCCAGGCTTGCAGCAACGGCTCGCTGACTTGACCGCTGCTGCTGCTGCTGCTGTGGCGAATGCTGCTATGGTACAAAGGTGGTGGTACATTGCCGCTGCGTCTATCTGATGTGGCAGTAGCGGATACATGGCTGTTGATGCCATGTCTGCTGCTGCTCACGCTGCTGCTGCTGTTGTGCGAGACTGCAGGTGCTCCGTGAGCCTGCTGCTGCTGCTGCTGCTGCTGCTGGAACACTGCAAGCGCCCACAGGATATTCGCATAGTCCTGCGGCGCAAGAACGCGCACAGCAAAGCAGCACGCACGTTACATCTCATCATGAATCTGGCATGCTACATGCTGCCACATGCTGTAAAGAGCCCAGCAACTACTGCATTTGCTGCACCAGCTGACATGACCAGCGACAGCAGAGCATGAGCAGTGTGCTCTCACCTGTGGCCCGCATGCATAAAGCTTGCAGCTGCTCATCATCAGGCTCTGCAGCTGTATCTCTGGCCTACCGCAACATGCAGGGCCCCTCATGCAAAGCTAGTACAAGCGCAGAGTGCACCTGCCTGTGGTGCGCATGCATCTAGATTGCAGCTGCTCATCATGAGGCTCTGCAGCAGTTGCAACCACCATCTCACACATACGAAATGTGACGACAACGCACAAACAATGTGTGAACATAATGTGCGCCTACCTGTGGCGCGCACGCATCCAGCTTGCAGCTGCTTATCATGAGGCTCTGCAGCAGCTGCAAACTAATGCATGACACGTACAGCAAAGTGCACACGGCGTACCAACAGTGTGCACCTACCGGTGGTGCACATGCGTGCAGCTTGCAGCTGCTCATCATGAGGCTGTGCACCAGCTGCGACTACCATCTCACACATCAGCAACATGAACACAACATATAACAAGTTGGCCTACCTGTGGCGCGCATGCGTCCAGCCTGCAGCTGCTCATCATCAAGCTCTGCAGCAGTTGCAACTACCATCTCACACATGCGAGATGTGAACACAACGCACAAACAATCAGTAAACACAACCTGCTTCTACCTGTGGCGCACATGCGTCCAGCTTGCAGCTGCTCATCATCAAGCTCTGCAGCAGCGGCTACCGCATCTTGGGCCTACCGCATCAAGCAGGCCCCCTCGTGCACAGCTAATTCAAGCGCAGTGTGCACTGACCTGCGGTACGCATGTGTCTAGCTTGCAGCTGCTCATCATAAGGCTCTGCAGCAGCTACCACCATCTTCCACATTGGCAACATGAACACAACATGTAACAAGTTGCGCCTACCTGTGGCGCACATGTGTCTAGCTTGCAGCTGCTCATCATCAAGCTCTGCAGCAGCTACCACCATCTTCCACATCAGCAACATGAACACAACATATAACAAGTTGCGCCTACCTGTGGCGCGCATGCGTCCAGCTTGCAGCTGCTCATCATCAAGCTCTGCAGCAGCCCCTGCAGCAGCTGCTGCCCTGGCTGCTGCCCCAGCGCAGCGAGCGCCCACAGCAGCATGGCGGCATCTCTGCCTGAGAAGCGGTGCAGCTGCCTGCTAGCTGACTGCAGCAGTGCTGCCAGCAGGGCGGCTGGTGGCTGCACCTCCATGCGAGCATGCGCCCACAGCACCTGCAACCAATGATATTATGTTTTTTAGATTTGAAATTGAGGAGTATCATGCAGCTGCAGCTCTGAGCGCATGTTGCAGCTAACCCGACCATGAGATGCTGCAGCTGGGCCGCAGCAGTGCTAGCTCATCACACTTGTCCTCAAGTGCTGTACTGCTGCTGCCCCCAGCAACATCAGGAACCAGTGTGCCGCCTGTGCTAGCTTCCCTTCACGGCACCCACTGCCAGCTGCTGCTGCTGCCGCTGCTGCGGTTTCTGCTGCTGCTGCTGCTGTTGCTGCTGCTGCTGCTTGTACATGCCCTCATCTCCTGCTGCTTGCAACCTCCCCCCACCAACATGCCTCACCTGCGCCACATCTCGAGGTCCCATCTGCTGCACCCTAGCAGCAGCAGCTGCTTGCAGGACAAACCACCAGCCACTGCCAGGCCGCAGCTGCAGCTGCACCACACCCCACAGCATCATGCACATCTCCTGCGGGCTTGCGTACGGCATCGCTGCGCCACTCGCTGCCCAGAAAGCTGCCAACCATGCAGCTGGTGGATGCTGCTGCAGCTGCGCTGCTGCCCACAGAGACGTGGCGAGCTCCTGAGGTTTGTGTTGTAGCAGCTGGGGTGTGCTGGCAGCCCAAAAACTGTACCACCACTGGTGGCCTGGTAGGAAGCCTGCAGTGGCCCATCCCTGCAGGACAGCGAAACAAACACAGCACCTCAACAGACACATGAGAGCTGTGCTGTACAAGGCCGGGGACAGCAAGACCAGCTACAACCAGCAGATCAAGAAAATACAAACCAGTGTGGTGCGCTTGGTGGCACTAGCAATGGCGCAACTATGATAACCTACAAGCGTAGAACCCTTAGATCTGTGCTGTCTGTTGCTGAATGCTGCAGCCACTTCGGGTCAGTGGCAACCCACAACACCACCGCATTGTCACGAGCCTAAGGCTGCACTGCTGTTGTGTGCAACTCACCCAGAGCATGGTTGACAGCTGCTGCGGCTGCACCAGCGGCACGATCCCCTGGCTGCTGTCTTGCAGCAGCAGCTGCTGCGAGCCGACAGTGCAGATAACCTGCAGGGCGCCTGCCTGCGGCAGCCGCGGCAGCATGGCACAACAGCGGGAAAAGCATGTTCAGCAACCCAGCATGCTGCTACTGCTGCTGCGTTTCAGGCGCAAAAACATACAGCAAAAACGCTGCATGCTTTGCAGGAGGACGGCTGCTGCGAACAGCTATTGCTATATGCAGCTGCTGCCCATTTACGGCAGCTGCAGCAACACACGGCAGTATCTGCACAACCGATGTCTGCTAGGGATAGATATTTGCATCGGCTTGAAGGCATAGATGTGTGTGCACACCTGTACTGTAGACAGCAGCTGCACTGCAGTGCGCTCCAGTGCTTGCAGGAACACCTTCAGCGCCTGCAGCTCATGCTGCTCTGCAGGAGCCGCCCGCAGCAGCTTGCCCAGCGTTGACAGCATCGCACTAACATGAATGGCGTTCATCCGCGGTGCTGCTGTTGTATGAAGCTGCTGCAGCTCTCGCCAGCTGCTGCAGCGGGTTATTTCGCCAGTCAACAAGCGGGAAGCTTTGGAGGCGCTGCTGTTACTGCTGCTCCTACCGCTGCTGCCAAACCTGCTGATGCGTTCAGCTGTGATGACATATTCCTGCTGCAGCTGCTGCAGTTGTTGCTGTTGTGCGGGGACAGCTTGCAGGAGTTGCTGCATGCTGGTAGCCGCACCTGCGGCAACAGCGCCAGCTGCAGCCGCTGCTGCTGCGGCGCATGCTGCTGACACAGCTTGTTGTGCAGGAGCAAGGGCTGCTGCTGCTGAGTTGGCTAGTTGCAGCTGGAGGTCCTGCACACGTGCTGCCCTGCGCACTGGGGGCTCTGCTGGTATTGTGCTGCTGCACATGGCCACACGGCAGCATAGCTGCTGCCTGGTTGGTGCATGCTGGGCATGACCTGGAACAAACTGCGGCTTAGCTATTGTGCTCGACAACATATGAGCTGGAGAGCAGCACGGCCAGCAACGGACTGCTGTTGGCCACCTGCTGCAGCAGCAGGAACAAGGCAGACGTCAGCACTGGTGCATTCGTCCCCAAGCCATTCAAAAGGACTAAATGTGTGCCCATGCAACCAAAGATCACGATGAATGGCCCACCTGACTCGTTACATGGCAGAGCCCAGCGGTGTCGCCAGCACACGAGTTCTCCAACCGGCAGGGAGCTGTGCTCCTGCGGGCATCCCGTCTCAGATCTCAATGATATAATAGAACTGTGGAACGAGATGCAAATGTTCTTCAAGAGTGATGGGAGCCTGCTGGTACCTATGGCGTGCAAGCATACAGTGTATGCCTCACTTCTACTCCCAACAGGGCCGCAACCACGTGAGCATGTATAAAGGATTGCAGACACCAGATTGAATATGATTGAAAGATCATGCAGCATAATGCAGTACTCACATGTCTAGATGGGGCCCCCGCCACCATGGCTGAATATGCTTGAACCTCAGTCTTCTGCTTCTCCTTGCTAGTTGATTCTAGTATTACCTGCACTCAAAGGAAACCTGGGTCAGTGCTGCTCGCGGCCATGATAGCGGGGAGCGAGCACTGATGGTCTTCGTCTCTCTTGTAGTCCTCCAGGTAGCCTGCGCAAAGCTCGTTCAAACTGGTGTCAGTGACACCGGTAGTTGTCTTCGCAGAGCCTTCAACTTGTTGTAGTTGTTCCTCGCAACATAGCAGGAGAAGCAGAACAGTGTGTATTTTGACTGTTGGTGGGGGGATGCATGTATGCTTGCTGTTTGCCGTTATTGATCTGCTGCTGCTGCTGCTGCTGCTGTTCCTGTAATTCTGCATGTCTGCATGTCATCTTCTTGATCAGCTCGAACAGCAATGGTTACAACCAGTGCCGCGGAGTGCACCACTGGAGACACGCAGAAGCAGTTGAATCATGACTGTCATGACATCTAGCCTAGGTGTCATCATGTCAGGCTGGACCAGCCTGGCTGGCCCTTCTGGCAATGCTGCAGCAGGCCGCACAATGCCAAGTCGGCACAACCAACCATAGATGAAGACCAAATGCGTGCCCCGTTCCGCATGCAAGTGTTGTCAGGGTTGCATAGTTGCCAAACCATACCACCACCTTGACCTTCAACCTCAGGCTGCAGTGCCAGCAGGACGGACATCTATAGCTGCATGTGTGCGCGAGTCGTGCGTCACCTTCAAACAAAGGGCAATGAGCAACAGACATCATGTCTACCGGGGTATGTGTAGCTAAGGGTGCTCACCAATAAGCTGCACATCATGAGCACTGTGAGGAGGAGATCCATGGCCGACAACCACAGCAAATGCTGCAGAGGACTTTGTATGCAGAGGTATGGTGCATGGTGACGAGGCAAGAGCTGCAAGACAACCAGCACCACCTGCACAATGAGTGTTGCGATGCCTGAACAATGATTTGCAGCCAGCTGATGCACTGAGGTAGCAGTGGCTTTTTCAAAATGTCCAAATGCCCACCACCCACCGGGATGTACACTACTAACAAGGAGAGACAATCATGGTCTGGCACAGCTGCTGCAACGCCAGTCAAGGCCTGTCCATCACCAAAGCTGCAGTGCCTGCATGCCGCCGCAGTCTATCCTGCTGCGCAAGTCAACGCTCTGCCGATGGCGTTGATGCTATGGCTTAATGGGTAACATGATGATGATGATGATGATGATGATGATGATGATGATGATGATGATGATGATGAAGTCAACGCTCTGCTACGTATGATGCTCGTCTAAGTTGCTGCGCTACATTCTTGCCAAGCCTGCTTCTGCATATGTGCTGCTGCTACTCATCATCCCGGCCTGCAGCCCCATTCGCAGCTGCAGGGCAGGGCGTCGCGCCATCCCCAGCATCAAAGCACTCCCTGGACAGCAGCTGCACCTCATAACTGTCATCTGTCGCCTTCACTGCTTCTAGCAGCACGCCAGGCTGCACAGGGCTGCTGCTGTTGGACCTGCAGGCATCAACAGCAAAAGGCAGCCACACAGGACCCACTGTCAGCAGCATGTACACGCATAGCGTGCTGTATTAGCAGCTGCATTTGTCGCTGGATGGTATTCTTACGGCCCTCAGTCATGCGCTCACTGGAATGACTTGGCTGACTACGCATCAGGCAGGTCCAAGCTGTGCATAGGAAACCCAGCTGCACCAGCAAGGGCTGCCACGCGTTGATGCAGTGACAGCAGCAGCAACAGCTGCAGCAGCAATGGCGTGAGCTCACCAGACTTCCACCACGCCGCCTGCCAGCTGCACTGTGCAGCCATCCACGCCCTGCACTGCCTCTAGCTTGCCACGCAACCACGCAGCACACGCCTCGCAGCGCATGCCTTGCACCTGCAGCAGCAGCAAACACGTGCAGCATAGGCTCAGTACATGGCTCTATGGCACCACCTACTATTCGTGACAGTAGAGTGAACCCGGCCTCATAAGTATGCCGAACGATGTATTACTGCAGCTGCTGCTGCAGCTGTTCTTTGCTCCAGGCGATTTGAAAACTGCCGCAACCCGCCGGCACCAGTTGCAGGCACCAGTTACTAACCTGCAACATTGTTTTGCTGGCTGCCACTGGCTGCTGCTGCGGTTGCTGCTGCTGTTGTTGCTGCAGCCTTGCCCCGATGCCCCAGCCTGACAGCAGCTGCTGCAGGCCTGACACTCCGCTGCTCAGGCTGCCTGTGTTGCGTGCCGCAAGCACATCTTGGCTGGTTGCTAGTGCCAGCGACAGCAGCAGCGTTGTGACTGTGCGCTTGTTGAGGCCTTGGGACAGCAGCAGGTAGCCCAGCGTACCAGCTGCAAGCACATGCAGCAGTGCAGTTGCAGGATGTGTTGCATGTGTCGAAATGACATGGTGAGACTGTCTCGAAGGCGAGAGATGCATGCATGACTGATTCTGCAACGGCGGGCATGTGCCCAGCATAACCAGCAGCTTGCATCTAAGCTGCTGCTGCAACACGTTTCCTGCAAGCATGTGCGAGCTTTCCTGCTGCCTGTTAGCACGAAGCTGGCTACCGCTGCTGCTGCTGCCGCTGTTGCTTTTGCTCGCACCTGTTATGGCCCTGAACACATGCTTGTATGGCGTCAGAGCTGAGAAGCCAGCACAGCCTATTGATGTGTAGTTCAGCACCAGCTGGATAACACAGCAGCTTGATGACAGCAGGCCCCCAGTCAGTGCA
Source organism: Tetradesmus lagerheimii (assembly GCA_902809745.2). NCBI lineage: Eukaryota > Viridiplantae > Chlorophyta > Chlorophyceae > Sphaeropleales > Scenedesmaceae > Tetradesmus > Tetradesmus lagerheimii. The sequence continues at coordinate 188,035 of CADDIJ020001450.1, read as the reverse complement.
CCCAGGGACAGCAGCATCTGGCTACTGCCGCTAGTGCTGCTGGGTGCAGGCCTTCCTCTGCTTACTGACATCCTTGTGGCTGCTCTGATGCCTGCATGCAAGGGCTAAGAGATGAGACAGTGACACCAGACAGTGTCAAGGACAGGGACACTGCACGTGGACTGTTGCCAGGCTATACATGCAGCAGCTGCTCACCAGGTCGAAAGCGGATGCCAAGTACAACGATCCTGTCTAGCAAGCTTCGGATTATCAATAAACCGCGACTTGGTGTAGCAAATGCAGAGAGCAGTAGGTATGTGAACTGGTAGCAACACACGAGACTTCCTGATGCGTCTGAGACGTTTTCGTTTCTTTCATCTTTAGTCTCTTTCCCGACAAATTGTGGTGTGTCAGTTGTCACATGCTGAGAAGGTTACACCAGGTCCTGAAACGTCTGGTCGTCATGTACTGCCCATTGTTCATGGCAGCCTCGGGGCGCACTGGCTTTACTAGCTAGCATTGGTTACTTCAAGTGCGGGAAGCTGCGGACAATGACGGCTTGGATGTGAAATCAAGCTGTTTGAAAAAACAGCAGACACCAAAGCGTGCGCAGTAGGCCTTCACACAGCAATGGACGATATACGCCCCGTAGTAGAAGTGGATGGGCTGTCGGGAGGGCCGAGCTGTCCCCAGGAGCCGAGGAGGTGGGTGCCACCTGAAACATTGGCATCTGTGTACTGCAGTGAAGCTCACCTTGGGCTCCAATCGATATGCAGGCTAATGAAGCAGAAGCAAATGCTTCTTGAAGAGAACATACGGCTCTGCAAAGACTTGCTGCAGCTGCAGCAAGAGCATTTGCGGTGCTGCAGCAGATGGCAAGCTGCCACACGGCTGTTATCGAGCAGAAGCACAAGCAGCAGCAACAGCAGGAGCAGCAGCTGCAGCAGCAGCAATCATCCCCTACAGATGAGCAGTTGCTTGTGTCACCCACCACGCCAGAGCGTGAGCAACCCAGCACCACCCCACGAGCTCAGCAGGTGCTGCCTCAACAGCAACAGCAGCAGCTGCTGCAGCAGCTAAGCTGCAACCAGCCGCAAAGCAGCATACTCACCACCACCACCATCACCACCACCACCACCGGCGTAGCAGCAGACCACCGTTGACACCACAGTACCAGTCAAGCAGCAGTGGTGCAGCCTTCCTTGGTGATGGGCTGTACAGGGACGCTTCAAGTTGCAGCTCCCCCTGTCCTGCAAGTGGCAGGCCAGCCAGCAGAGCCAGCCAGGGCAGCGGCACACCACGCGCCAAACTGCACAGGTAGGGTGCCTGCGTTCATGAGGCTCTATCTTGACGTGCAGTCAGGCAAACGCAGCTGCAGACAGGTGCACTGCCAGCACTTGCCTGATGTCTCGCAGCTGGCCAGCAAAGCACTTGGCTTGCATCCAGAGACGTTTGACTGACTCCTCATACCATCTACCTCTACAATGTAGAGTAGCTGCTGCTCACCAACTTATTGATATGTCTGGTGCCTGCAGCTCCCTGCAGCGGCTGTTTGGTAGGAGCTCGGTGGGCACGCTGCAGCGCTCCATGAGCAGCGGCAAGCCCTTTGGCAGCAGCAGCGGCTACTCTGCTGACGTGGCCGATGGCAGCAGCAGCAGCGGCAACGGCAACGGCCACACTGGCAGAAGCAGCGGCAGGAACATCGTGGATGTTGGTGTGCTGACAGGGATGATTAGTTTGACCAGCGCTGGCGGCAGCAGCGGCGGGCCGCAGCTGCAGCGACGGGGAGGAATTCACAGCAGGGCTTCACGCATCAGCAGCGGAGGTGCTGTTGCCGTAGCTGTTGGTGCGCGGCGGCCGTCCCTGGCAGCAGCTGCTCATTCAAGCGTCAGCAGCCGGGCAGCAGGCCTTGCAGGCAGCAAACAGACCACCAGCGGTGGCGGCTGGAGGAATCTCAGACCAACAGCACTAACGCACTTGCGGCCTTTAGCTGCCATTGAAGCAGCCGGCAGTACCAGCGGTGGTACTGTAGCTATTCCTGCAGGCCATGCTGTGCGTGCTGCGTTTGGAGGCGTGATACCGGGGCCAAGTGATCGCGCCATGCACAACCGCTGCGCTATTGACAGCAGCAGCTGTGCTGCTGAAGCACAGGACGAGGACATGTGGGAGATCTATGGTCCCATGAGCTGCCCTGCTGCTGTTCGCTGTGAGGCGCCATGGGGTGATGCATCACCGCGGCCCATTGACCGCTACAGTAGCAGCAGCACGAGCAGCGACGGCGGCAGCAGCACCAGCAGCGGCAGCAGTGCTGCAGATCCTATCATGGAGCCAGTGTTAGAGCCAGTTGCTGGCTTGATGCTCGCTAGACTTGATGCTGATGATGGCAGAGATAGCTGCAGCACTGCAGCAGCAGCAGCAGCAGGAGTGGCGCCTGCTTCTGCCAGCGATGGTGCTGGATGGTTACAGAGCATCCCAGCACATGCCGAGGTGGATGTATCTGCTGCTGTTGCTGCTGCTGGCACTACTGAACTGGAGCTCGCAGCTGCACTGTGTGCCATAACCGCTGCTGCTGTTGGCTGTGCTAGTGGAAGCTCAGCAACAGACTTGGAAGGCTTAGCTGCCATCGCCGGAGGCACCAAAAGGCAGACAATTGAGCAGAGCTTGCTGCCAGTAGCAGCAGCAGCCAAGGCTGACAACAGCAGAGCTAGCAGCCGGGTGCACAGCATTACCAGCAGCGCTGGCAGCAGCAGCAGCGCCAGCAGCCTTGTCGGCAGCAGCAGCAGCGCTGCAAGCTGTGACGGCAGCAGCAGTGGATGCAGCAGTCCTGATGGCTTAGTCATCAGGGCTGCCTCCAGCCAGCAGGGTAGCCCACTCAGCAAGATGCCGTGTCCAGCGCTGCAGATCAGCACAACCAGCAGCAGCAACATGCCTAGTTGCGACTCTCCTGTGCGTGACGGGCTGGTGGCCAAGCGTGTGCAAGCATATGAGTCTCCTAGGGCAGGGCCGATGAGGCCCTCGGACGCTTGACCCAGCACACGCTTCGCCCAGCAAAGAAGGCCTCCGGGCTGCAGGTGGTTTTAGGGGAGTACAAGGGTGCGTTACAGCTACCCTGTGTACCATGCATGTTGATGATGGGGAGTCGACTGAAATCCTGGATGCAACCGCCAGCGTGGTGCCTGACACATCTTAGGGTATGAAGTTGTCACAAATACTGATGTGTACCGACGTGCTGAGTTGACATTGGGTGATGTACAGAGCGCAAATTTGCGCCAGTGCTGTTTGTAATCGAGTTGGAGGGAGTTGTGGTCGTAGGCCAGCCTCTTGCCGCAGCAACAAGTTCTGGCAGCTTAGGCCACTTCCTCTAGGTGTTTGCAGGCACCGTGCCACTGGCAGTGGACACGCTGCAGATGGGCTGTTTGGACTGTTGCAGCCCAGAAGTCGCTTTAACAAGTCTGTGATGGCAAGATATGCTTTGCGTAGTAATTCATTTATTGGCTGATATTGGAGGCAGCTGACGCTCAAAGTCATGCCGGCACCAGGTGTCAGGGGCAGGCCTTGGCAGCAGTGTTGGTTTGAATTCAACCATTGATCTTCAAGTATGTTGGTTTTTGATAGGTTGTATTTTATGTATGTTGTTGCTGCGGCAGCCGCTGCCTGACAGAGCTATGGCCTATGGTGCTGTGGGCATGTGCAGCGGTCATGATTTGCCAAATGGCACACAGTGTGCCACAAAAGCAGTGCCAGGAGTGACTGCAGCATGTGACTGTGACAACTGCCAGTTGGGCGGCTCTAATTGGCACAGCTTATGATGCGACATCATCACTGGCTTGCACACGGGGTGATGTAGACCCTCACGCACTGCGTGACACGCAGTTTAGCGGCTGCTGCATGCGCAGATGCATGCAAGCATACGGTTCTGTGCCGCACATGGCGTGTCAGCCACCAACTCAAGGTAACCTATGGCGGGTTTCAGGAAGGCCCCTGAGCCTTGGCAAGGTGGCAATCACCAATGCGTCATTGAACTACACAACAGTTTGAACTAGCTGTTACATTGAGTCACCTCTTACGTGTTCCTCCGCCCTTCAGAAGGTCAGGAACGTTGGTGTACCTTTCATTTCAGGTTTACAAGCAGTCAACCGCATTTGTTTCGCACTCTTTGCTGCAACGATTTCATTAGGTGCTGCTTCTCCTGTTTCGAGACGCTTTCGCAGCTCGCCTGCAGGTCGATCCCTTGCCAACACAACTACGTATTATTGGGGATGGGGGATCAGCAGCTCAAGGCCTGGTTTGACGCCATCGATGTGGACCACTCAGGCAGGCTTGACAGCAAAGAGTTGCAGCGGGCCCTGGCTATGGGCAACCTGCGCTACGGGGTGAACGACGTTGTAAGCACGCAAATAATCGTTGATCATCATGTTCATGACTTTGTTCAGCTGCAGCAGCTGACATTAGCTGCCAAGCTGTCAGCAGCATGCATGCACTACAGTTGCTGCTCCTGCTGTTGGTAGTGCTTTGGCATCAACAGCTGCAGCATACTTGCAGTGCACTGCTTTTCGACCACGTGACATCACACACCAACTCCAGCACTGCCACTGCAAACAGTGAACTCGTAATGCGTGCTGGCTTGAACAGCTGTTGAGCTAGGCCCTTGCTGCTTGCACGCGCTGGCTCAATGTGCTTGCAGGACCAGATGGTGCGCGCATTTGACGTCGACAGCAGCAGATCGCTAGGCTTTGCAGAGTTTTCGCGACTACATTACTTCCTGGTGAACGTGCAGAACAGCTTCCAGACATTTGACAGGTAGGGCTGGCAGCAAATTGTCTGTGGCCTTGCAGGACTGCAGTCGTCACCAACGGTCAACAGTACACTGCTGTGCTCTGTGTGCCAAGTAATGCCCCTACCATTGCGGTTCTCACAGCAAGGCAGTGCAGTAGCTCCTTTGCAAGGCACCTGTATTCGTCGTTGCAAGTCTGGCGGTGCTCATGCATCCCGTTGCTTCAAGTGCAGCCACGCAGCAGCAGTACCCATGCAGCTGTCTGGCTGTCGATGGCGTCAAGAGTGCTACACAGCAGCTCTCCCAACAAGCTGCAGTAGTTCAATATATATAATTCAATTATTCTGTTGTTGCTGGTGTGTGCGCAGGGACCGCAGCGGGAGGCTAACGCCAGACGAGGTGACGCAGGCGCTGCAGCAAGCAGGTGTGCAACAGCCGAGGAGTTGCCTTATGTCATACTGTTGTAGGCTCCTAGTCCCCAACCTGCACCTGGTGGTTGCATTTGCTGCTCCTGGAGCCATGCACACAGCTGCAGTGTGGTCTGCACAACCTGAGTTAAGCGGTGATGCTGTTGTAGAGGGCTCTCACGGCAGTCCAACATTATATAGTGCAAGTCAGCTGTGATGAGTGCTGCCTTGGTTGAGCGCTGACTTTCATAGTTTTGATAAATCCTTTATTAAATCTGTTGATCCTCAGAATGTTAGATTCAACGTTCAGCTGTTATTGTTTTGATGCTGTCGTGTGGCGCAGGTTTCCAGCTGGACCAGCCAGCCATGCTGGCCATGATCAGCAAGTTCGACCCAGACAACAGCGGCAGGTGCGCAGCCAGTGGTGGTGACTGAAATGTGTGTGTTCGGTAGGATTCCGCGCCCCCAGGTAAACCACACAAACACAAACATGGTAGTAACACTGCATGATCAGCAAGTTCGACTCAGACAACAGCGGCAGGTGTGCAGCCAGTGTTGAAAACACTGCATATTGGGCTGCATGGTGCATACCTGCGATGCATGCAGCAATGCGTGTTGCAAGTTCGAACAGACACAGCGGCAGGTGCGCAGTCGTGGTGGTAACACTGCATGCCCATGTTGTGCGGCAAGGTGCATACCTGCATAACAGCGGCATGTGCGCAGCCAGTGGTCACGCAGCCAGTGGTATCAACACTGCATGCCCATGTCGTGCTGCATCATGCCTATCTGCGAGGCATGCGGTGATGGGGCGTTGCTGTTCCGTTGGTTGTGTGCGCTTCAAGGCTCGTGTTGCAAGGCAGTGCTGCATGCAGGACAGCAGCAGTAGCAGCACTGCTAGCACAGAGACCGCAAACAGCCATAGACACACCTGGTGCTTCATCAGGCCTGCAAGCAGCCAATACATTAATCTGCACCATGCTGCTGGTGGTTAAAGAATGGACCTCCATTATAAACGCCTCCTCTTGCTAAACAAGCCGTGTATTTGACTGATTGATGGTGCTGCTGCTGCTGCCCATGTCTGCAGTCTCTCGCTCGACGAGTACATCCGCTCCTGCCTGTTCCTGCAAACAGCCGCGCGCACGTTTGGCGCGTTTGACCCGCAGCGCACGGGGCAGGTGCACCTCAGCTTCAACCAGTTCGTCTACGCAGCGAGCCACGTAGGTGCCGGCTACTGAAGGCAGGCAGGTGCACTGCAGCAGCAGCAGCAGCAGCAGCAGTAGTTACAGCAACCAGATGCAGCAGTCAGACGTAGAGATGCAGACAGGCAGTCGGCAGCCTGATGTTCTTGTCCATTGCTGCTGTTGCTTTGAGAGGCATTCACCCATGTGCCTTGCATGCCTTACTCTCAACTAGAATCTATGGGGGGAGTTGCTTGCATTGCTGTCTGTGGTGGCATTGCTGTCTGTGGTGGCATTGCTGTATCTGACCCCCACACGCCAGCGCGTGTTAGTAAATAGCACGTGCCTGAGCTAGCGCTGCATGCTGCTGTATCTGTCCCCTGCAGGTGTGCGGCTGATGACGGCTGATGCTGGTGGTGGTGCTGCTGATGCTGCAGGTGTCCACCTACGGCAGCTGTTGCTGAGGGGGGCACTGCAGCAGGCAGGGCAGTGCAGCAGTGTGCAGGGGTGCATTACAGCAGGCAGTTTAGCACTTGGCTACTGAAGGCTGATGCTGCAGGTGTCCACCTAGGGCAGCTGTTGCTGAGGGGGGCACTGCAGCAGGCGGTTCAGCAGTTGGCTAGTATCGGTTGATGCTGCAGGTTTACTTAAGGCAGCTGCTGCTGAGGGGGGCACTGCAGCAGGCAGTGCAGTGCAGCAGTGTAAAGGGGTGCGATGCAGCAGGCAGTTTGGGAGTCGGCTAATGTCGGCTGATGCTGCAGGTGTCTACCTAGGAGCAGCTGCGGCTGAGGGTGGCACTGCAGCAGGCAGAGCAGCTGAGCTGTTGGGGACAATGCAACAGGCAGAACAAGCATCAGATCCATCTCGGACAGCTGTTGCTGTGCACTGCAGCAGGCAGGGCAGCATTGAAGCGGGTCTAATGCAGCAGGCAGTGCAGGTAACCATCTGCAGCAGATGCTCAGGTGCACTGTAGCAGGCTTTGCAGCAGTGTTGAGGGTGCAATGCAGCAGCCGGTTCAGGGGTAAGCTGATGTTGCACTGCAGCAGGCAGTGCAACATGCAGTGCAGGCGCCCTACTGGTGCTGATGTCAGCAGGCAGTTTAGAGGCCTGCTGCTGCTGCTGCATTTGCCAGGGATCCGCTTCGGGAAATGGTATCTGTCTCAGCAATCTCCACAACAGCAATGCAGCAGCAGCATTAACAGCTGATGCGGCTGTGATCAGGGCTGGCAGCGGCATAGCCCGCAAGGCTTTGTGCATGAGCTTCCAAGTTGTGCTGCATGTGGTGCACAGCATGTTGTGGCTTTCATAGCGGTTGTCATGTGCGTGCTGGGTTTGGCACACGTGGTTGACTTTGTGCGGAATGCTCACGCTGCACGTGGAACATCTGTTGCTGCAATGGTTGTGGCCACAACGGTATGCTGCATCTGCATGGAGAGTGTTGCTTGGAGTTGTATGATCACATGCTGCACTGCAGTGATGCCGGGCCCCGGCCCATCAAGTTGATGGTGCCTGAGTGCAGCGCAGTGCATGGCTCGGCTGCTGCAGGCAGCTGGTTTGCAGGATGTGTTGTGGCAACTAGACGGCAACGTTGAAGTCTGATCATGGGATCTGGCGTGTTACCGCAGGGTATTAATGCTTTGGCTACTACCAATATCAGTGCAGGACCTGCATGACACTCAAATATGTTATCTGCAGCAGGTAAGGACCGCACGTGCTTGCTGTTGCTGTCGTATGGCATTGGACTGCTATGCAGTTGCCGGCAAGTCCAATGTTTGTTGATGCTGGGCTGCAGCCTGATACTGGCTGTAGTAGCGCTGTGCAGCGTACACACAACATGCATCTTTACTGGCAACTTGGGCAGCTCAGGGCCGCCACGTCAATACACTAAAATGGTGTTGATGCTATGGCTTGAATGGGTACTCTGATGATGATGACAATGCCTAGCTCAGGGCTGCCGTGTCCTTCTTTCATATACAGCCCAGTCTTCCGCTCTTGAGGGGCGCGGGGCCGATGGCGTTGATGCTATGGCTTAATGGGTAACATGATGATGATGATACAGCCCAGTCTGCGCTCCAACCTCCGTATGTAGTAGTTCAACAGCTGAGTCATGGCTGTACATGTGTAATCATCACCAAGGGTAATGGTACATGCCGCATGGGCCATGTGCCGCACTGGCAGTTGGCTTCTGCTGTCTAAATGCACATGCAACAGTTGCTCAACCCTCACGCTCCTGTACCCCGTCGCCACAGCACCCGCGTACTGCATCGCATACATACTGCTGTTTTGGACACTTGGATAGCGCCTACACTGCAATCACAGCTGTAGCTCCGTCACCTCTTGAGGTGCTTGCATACATACAATCTGAAGTACCAAGAGAACATGACCAGATGAACCACCCCTCCAAAAAAGCAGTTTTGAAGGTGACTTAAATAATGGAGATTGCTGTCACCACTGGTCTGATATGCAGCGTGCACCCCAAAGCTGGCACGCCCCCATACAAGCAGGCCACGCATGCACGTTGAGCAACAGAGCATCTGCTAGTAGCACTGCACCCATCCATGCCAACTTGGCATGAAGCTGTATGGCCAGACAACACACGGGAGCCCTGCTGACCCGCACGCATCACATCCGGTTATGCCACAACCTGTGCGCAGGGCCTCTACGCATGCACAAGCAATTGCGTCTCAGCAGGGAGGCTGTCAACAACTCAACACAACCGAAGGCAGCCGCATACAGCAATCACACTGTTGAGGCGCGGTTGCCGATGCCGAAAGGTATGGCTTACAAGGATTGATTATTATTATTATTATTATTATTATTATTATTATTATTATTATTATTATTATTATTATTATTATTATTAGCAATCACACTACTTTGCTGACACATGCAAAGTTTGCATAACCCAAAAACCCTAAACCCCATTTGACCGAACAGCCACAATAGAACATCGTGTTCTGAGAATAGCCAACTGCCACAACAGAACTTGAAGTAATCGATGCGCAGGCAGCGTGCTGCAACTGCAATGCACGTGACCGAGCCTGAGCACCCAACAATTCGTTTGTAGCCTTCTGCAGCAGGCCTGCGCAGCAGGCCCTGCATAGTGCTGTGGGGTACCCGGGTACGACGTCACACACTGCATGCACACACTGCCATCACCAGTTCCTCAGTGTGTGTGTTTGATGTAAAGCCCAAGATGCGCTCCAGCAGCTGCACATAGTGTTTCATCAGCTGAAACATGGCTGTGACCAGGCTGCAAGGTTACAACCTGCATGTAAGCACTGCCGGCTGTGAACACTGCCATGACCAGTTCCTCGTAAAAGCTCAAACCCAACATTCCCCTGTAGCCAGGGCACAGGCATCAACTTTAGTACTTTCAGCCAGCACGACACCGACACTTCAAGAATGCGTGCATTTGCCGCCCGCACCTCCACAGCTCGCATGCTCTGAAACAGTGCTGCCACTGACCCAACCAGTTGCCCAACTAGCACCAGACATGTGCCGCCGTGTATATGTTGCTGTGTGATTGACTGATCAACGCATCAATCCACCCCCGACCAACGCACCCCACACCCCCGACCCCCAATGAAACCTGGTTCATGATATCTGTCGCAGTTTCTGACAGAACAACCAACATGGAGGTGCATCATGATGTGCCAGTACTATACCGTGGCACACACCAATCCAACACACGCGAGTGTTGCCAGTGCGCAACCTCCACAGACAGCTGTGAACTTTTGCGTGAAGTCTGGGCACCAACATGTCACCACAATGCGTGGCCAGTGCTTGTGTGTGTGCAGCATGCATTTCATACTCAGCCCAACACTTGCAGCCACGTACAAAGCTGTTGATGTGGCGTCAGATTCAGTGGCTGAAAACCACCCAATTGCGTCCAAAACTGGCCACGGCCCAAGTACCAACTTGGCAAACCTGTACAAACCACCTTGCCTTGGGTGGCACAGTCTATCCCAGTCAACACAGCCTCCTAATCACATGGCACGTGTATCAGCATGCATTTGGCGAGAGTTCTGCCCACTATCTGGTACGTACTGGGAGTTCCAAATCCACTTTTGGATTGCCTAATACCACAACAATGCTGCCCTCTACCACAACAACAACTGACCTGTGCCTTCAACAACTCGTGTGCCTAGAAACACAGTGTCACACCCTGAACATTTGCACCAGCAAAATGATATGTCAAAGACGCGTTTCAAGCTCAAAACCTGGCAGGGTGCTTGGCATACTGCTGGGGAGCATGTAGCCTGCAGTAGCCAGCTCCAGCTGCAACAGAGCTGTTGCAGAAGAGCATTGCAGAACATAGGCATCTCATAGCGGAAAAGCGGCACCAAAAAGCTGAAAGCCTGACCAGCCCACATACAGGCACTGCCATGACACTCTGGCAGAACGAATCACAGCTCAACGCCTGATAAGCGGCAGCACACTATATATCGACCTGGCTGCTGCTGCTGCTGCAGCAGCTGCTGCCACAGCGGCGCCCACAGAGCAAATTTGACTGTGCCCTTCAACTTCATGTCACCCACAACGACAGTGATGCTATGGCTTGATTGGTAACAACAACAACAACAACAACAACAACACATGATTACGTTGTCACCCATACATATGCCGTACCATGATCGCCATCGCCATACCAATCAAATGTGCTCACTACAGCCGGCTGACACCAACAGCAGCAACAGCGACCGCATCACACTGCTGCTGCTGCTGCTGAGGAGGACGGTGATGATGCTGATACTTCCCACGTCACCGTAACGCAGTCCAAACTCAACCCAATGCTGCTGCTGCTGCTGCTGGTGGTGAGCAGTGCTCTGCGTGCTGCTCCAGCAGCAGCACCAGCTGCTGATGCAGCTGCAGCTGGGCAGCTCTTGTCACCACATCATGTTGATCAGCTCAGCAACGCACCCACCACCGCCAGAAACAAGCACAGCCGCGCTACTGCTGCTGTGGCGGTGGGTGGTGCTCTGCGTGCTGCTCCAGCAGCAGTCTGGTCAGCCTCAGCTGCTGCAGCTGCGCCACCCCTGCGGCCACGTTAGGCAGGCAAGATCCACTGACTCCAAAATGACCATTCTGCACCAGCACCCACTGCATGAGTTCTCCTGCTGTAGCAGGTGATGCTCTTGCATGGCTTAGCCCGCACTCCTGCGAGAGCTGCCCAGCAGAGCCCACGCAGCCGCGCTACTGCTGCTGCTGTGGCAGCGGGTGGTGCTCTGCGTGCCGCTCCAGCAGCAGACCAAGCAGCCCCAGCTGCTGCAGCTGCGCCACCCACTGTTGCCACGGTAGGCAGGCAGTATCCACTATACGTCATGATGATGTCTTCTGCAGCAGCACCCAATTTGACTGCTGCTGCAGCGGATGATGCTGCTCGTGCATGGCTTACCCCGCACCGCCTGCGGAAGCCGGCTAACAAAAGAGCCCAAACAGCCGCCCTACTGCTGCTGTGGCAGCAAGTGGTGCTCTGCGCGCTGCTCCAGCAGCAACCGATTAGGCCCAGCTGCTGCAGCTGTGCCGCCCTGCTGCCATGTTAGGCGGACAAGATCCACCAACTGCAGCATGTTTTTGGCACCCGCACCCCCTGCATGACGTCTGCTGTAGCGGGTGACGCTGCTCTGCATGCTCATCTCCAAACCGCCGCCCTACTGCTGCTGTGGCGGCGGGTGGTGCTCTGCATGCTGCTCCAGCAGCAGGCCAAGCAGCCCCAGCTGCTGCAGTTGTGCCACCCCCACTGCCACGTCAATCGGGGTGGGCACAAACGGCTCGGGGTCTGGCGGCAGCTGCCACTGCAGGCAGGAAAGCAGCAGCAGCAGCGGCGGCAGCAGCAGCAGCAGCAGCGGGGCAGTAGCAGCAGCAGCAGCGGGGCAGTAGCAGCAGCGGCAGCAGCAGCAGCGGCAGCAGCGGGGCAGTAGCAGCAGCGGCAGCAGCGGGGCAGTAGCAGCAGCGGCAGCAGCAGCAGCAGCCACAATGGTTGGTCAGATCAGGTGTTTAGCATATAGTCTGCACATCGCGAAAAGCTGCTCAGGTGCCGCGCATGCGGCCCCCTGCTGTGCGTCACTGCCAGGTGGCGCACTGATAATCCTGCTTACTTGGCCAAGCTCACACAGTGCTGCTGCTCAAGAACAACAAAATTTTCGAGTTGTGGAACCCTTGCCTTGTCAAAAACCTTGGCTTGCCGCAGCCTCACCTGCTGGTAAGCCGGGTAGACCTGCACTGCCAGGCTGACCTGCCAGTGACACACACCACCAGCAAACACAATCACGCTGCAGCAGCAGCAGCAGCAGCAGCAGATCAGTGGATGTGAGATTCATGCCAGCATTAGCAGCACCATTACATAACAGCACAGCTGGTCTCGCATATCCCAATCAGCACGTCAAGCATGCACCACACAGAAATACATGCCCATATAAATTAATAACCAACCCCAAACCATGCTGCAGCCTCTGCACTGCACGACGTGTGTTGGCGTCAGACAGCACACGGGATCAGACAAGAAAGCAGCACTCACTGCCGCAGCATCGACACTGACATTTCACTGCAACATAATGTAACACGAGACACTACAGATGTAACACACGTCATGTAACAACACAAACATAGAACAGCACTCACTGCTTCCAGCCAGCGTCGCGTGCCAGCTGGCTTGCCCAGCGTGCAATTTGACGGCCAACCACTGAACCCAAATCATGCTGCAGCCTCTACACTGCATGCCAGCCAGCCGTGAAACTTGCACAGCACAAGCTTCAAGAAAACAAGGCATTCATGCAGCAAAACATGGTGCAACCCTAAACACTACAGATGTAACAGTGCTTGCAATAAACATAACACAAAACAAGCACTCACTGCTTCCAGCCAGCGTCACGTGCCAGCTGGCTTGCCCAGCGTGCAAGTTGACGACCAACCACTGAACCCAAACCATGCTGCAGCCACTACACTGCCCGAACTCTGTTAACAGTGCACAGCACCAACACCACTTTGACGAAACAAGCAAGAGCAGCATTCACTGCCACGCATCAACAGTGACAACGAACACAAAACACTACAGATGTGAATTTCCCCAGGCAGCAGCACTCACTGCTTCCAGCCAGCGTCACGTGCCAGCTGGCTAGCCCAGCGTGCGCGCGAGTCCAGCCTGCTCTGCATGACCAGCACGTCATCACGCCCCGGCTGCTCCAATTGGCAGCAGAGCACAAGCTTCAAGACAACAAAGCAAGCATGCAGCACTCATTGCCGCAGCGTCAACACTGACATGACTCATGATTCCACTACAACGTAATGAAACCACCACATATGTGACAAGCCCCAGGCAGCAGCACTCACTGCCTCCAGCCAGCGTCGCGTGCCAGCTGGCTAGCCCAGCATGCAAGTTGACGGCCAACCACTGAACCCAGACCCAAGTTTCTACACTGCACAACATCCGTTAACGTAGCACAGCACACGCTATCGGGAAATAATGCAAGCACGCAGCACTCACTGCCACGTCGTCAAAATTGACATTACACTATTACAACATGTGTAACAAACCCCATGTAACAAACTTTAAACAGTACTCACTGCTTCCAGCCAGCGTCGCGTGCCAGCTGGCTTGCCCAGCGTGCGAGTTGACGGCCAACCCCTGAACCCAAACCATGCTGCCTCTACACTGCACGCCGTGCAGCAAAAGCTACAAGGATTTTAGACAAGCACGCAGCACTCACTGCCACAGCGTCATCACTAACATCCCACTCACACACAGTGTAATCAGAAACACTGCAGATGTAACAGTGCATGTAACAACCCAAACTTAGAACAGAACTCACTGCTTCCAGCCAGCATCACGGGCCAGTTGGCTTGCCCAGCGTGCGCGTGAGTCCAGCCTGCTCTGCATGACCAGCACGTCATCACGCCCCGGCTGATCAAAGTGGTAGCACAGCACAAGCTTCAAGACAACAAAGCAAGCATGCAGCACTCATTGCCGCAGCGTCAACACTGACATGACTCATGATTCCACTACAACGTAATGAAACCACCACAGATGTGACAAGCCCCAGGCAGCAGCACTCACTGCCTCCAGCCAGCGTCGCGTGCCAGCTGGCTAGCCCAGCGTGCAAGTTGACGACCACTGAATGAACCCAAACAATGCTGCAGATGTAACACACCTCATGTAACAAACATAACACAAAACAAGCACTCACTGCTTCCAGCCAGCATCACGGGCCAGTTGGCTTGCCCAGCGTGCGCGTGAGTCCAGCCTGCTCTGCATGACCAGCACATCATCACGCCCCGGCTGATCAAAGTGGTAGCGGTGCCGGAATTGGCTGCGCGACAGGCGCAGCGCTGATGGCAGCTCATCCACTGTGGCAGCAGCAGCAACATGGCAGCAGCAGCAGCAGCAGCAGTAACATGGCGGCAGCAGCAGCAGCAGCTTGAGGGAGAGTGTGGCATTTGACACGAGGGAGCATGGCTGGGTGCAGGCACAAGGTGACCGCAGCTGACGGCAGCTCGTCCACTGAGGCAGCACCAGTAACATGGCTGCAGCAGCAGCAGCAGCGTGAGAGGGATTGTGGCATTGACACGTGACTGGGAGGCAGACGCAAGCGGATGGCAGCTGATGGACTGTTGCTGCAGCAGGTGCAGGCACAGCAGGGGGTGCACCAACGCGTCACAGTGAACATGGCTAGCAGCAGCTGCCGCTACTGCCTGGTGCTCCTTCACCGAGACCGCCACAGCGGGGCATACAGCAGTCAGAATATAATAAACACGCTTTGACTGACAAAATCACTGACATGCAGTGGGCCCCACCTGGTAGGTGCAGTGCGCCAGGGATTGCGCCATACAGCGTGCGCTCATCATGCCTCCGCACGTCAAGCACCAACACACGGCGCCCACGCAGCATCGGCGCTGGCGCTGCTGCTGCTGCTGCTGCCTCAACACCAATGCCACCAGGACCCTCCATTGCTGCTGCTGCTGCTGCTGCTGCGGCCCCTTGGTCGACCAGAGACGGAGACCCCGGCTGCTGCTGCTGCTGCTGCTGCAGGGCCAGGCTGTCGCTCAGCTGCTGATACAGCTCCTCTGGTAGCGGTGCCAGATCCAGCAGCAATGCCAGACCATCCCTCAACAGCATCACTGGTGGCGCCAAGTCAACAGCCACTAGGCCCTGATGAGCCCCCGAGCGCAACACATCAACACCCCCTGCCAGCACTGCAACGCGGTCAAAGCCTGCTGCTGCAGCTGCAGCTGCTGCTGCCGCCTGCTGCTGCTCGTCACGTCCCAGCAGCACCAAGAGGTGCTCTGGAGTGGGCAGTAGGCTTGGCAGGTAGTCTTCTGAATCTGCGTCTTCCTCTGTCCCCATAAACATGGGTGGTGCCGGTGCTGATATTTCAGCTGCAATGGCGGCTGCGGCGTCAGTCCATGCTGAGAACGGAGGTGTCAGGGCTGATGCCAGCCGGGGTTCTGCAGCGTTTGAAGCAAGCAGGGTTGGGGGTTGGGGTTCAGCCAGCGCATAGATGTTGGCGTGGGTGCGGGCAGGTGAAGCGTAGAACAGAGGCTGCGGTGACCTGGCTTGCGTTCAATGCGCGTTTGATTATGATTCGGCAACGCATATGTGCAAAATCAAACGTATGCAATGCCTGCTGCTGATAGTACACTAGCAAACTAGCCAGGGACCACGTGTCACCCACCGGGTATGTTGACCGTCAATGATGCCCAGTCTGGAAGTGGATATTGGATTATTTCATCTTCTTTCCGTACATCAATCACGAAGTGCGGAATCGCTTGCATTTGGAGCTGCAGGGTATTGAGGGTGCAGCAGCAGCTGTCAACAATCATTGCAGGCACCACTGTGGCACTGCTGCTGTTGCTTGCCAATGATGCCTTGGCTGATCTGCGGAACGTGGTTGCAGGTACTCACCAGCCAAGACAGAGCTGTTGTAGTTATGGTGAAGCCATACTTGCAAGCATGTCCTGCTTGCTGCGTGCTGCTGTTCGCTGCTGCTTTCTGCCTCTGTCGTGCTGCTGCCGTGAGGGACTTGACCGCCCATACAGCCGCAAGCACGACGGCAGAAAACGTCAGGGAACCCCCTGCGTTGATGAGCTTGAAAGGCATCTGTTCGGCGTTGGTGATATGCTGGTGTCCAGTTCAATACCACCGCAGACCTGTCCCATTCAAATCTGCAGCAACGAGATCTTCAGCAGGCTGTTCAAAACAGTCAATTCATGGGCAAAGTTGCAGTTGATGCGGCGATCTGAACGTCATACTACACTAACACCAGGGTTCTGGCGTGCACTTTTTGAAACGGTTTGAGGCAGTTCAACAGCCTTCAAAGGTCTGTTGGAAACAAGCGCAGGACCTTGCGGCTCAGAGGCGTGAGAAATTCAAGTTACAATGGCCTTCGCAGCACAAAAAGGGCGCTGGTTGACATGCCATGTTCTGAGATAAAACACCAAATCATGATGCAGCCGCGGCGGCGCAACAACTGCTCCCACTGACCGCAACTGGCAGTCACTGCCCCGCTACCCAAGCTTGTTGCCAACACTGCAGTGCACGCACAGTGCACGCGCAGTGCATGCACACAATAATGGAGCAATGGGCAACATGATGATGATGATGACAACTAAGGAGCACAGGTGCACCGTGTCACGTAACGCACCACTAGCACACCTGCTGGTGGCCATGATCTACTCTCTGATAGCACAGGCTCATCATCATCCTATCACCCAATCAATCCATAGCATCAACGCCGTCAACGCCAGGCTGTGTTGCAAAGAGCAGCCTGACCTGTGCAGCACGTGAAGCACCGCCACAAACCAGGGAGTGACTGAAGCATGGCGAACGGGCACAAAAATGCAGAAGGCCACATGCAGATAGGCACCCATAAAGCAAGCACATGTGCACACACTGGAGAGGCCAAGCAGCAAATTTGCGGCCGCCAGATGCTGCTACGCCCATCCTGCTGCAGACTCTGCGGTGCAGAGTTGCAATATTATACCCGCCGCCTTCCCGGGCATGGTCTTCTACGTGACGCCAAACTGGGTGCATGCAGGTAAGCAGAGAGCCTCTGGAGATATAAAGAAGTCCGAGGCCAAGATGCTAGCAACATATTGCACGCACGTGCACCCCAACGCCACCTGCTGATATCCCCCATATGTATACGTGCTGCAAGGCACAAGATTGTTTCAGTGCACAAAAACGGTGCTAATTCAGCAGGGTTGTGTTCAACGTGGGACTAGGAAGCAATGCATCATATTTGGCAGGTGCAAAAAACCCCACAGCAGAGATGAACGTAGCATATGTAACCCTGCCAGGAAGAGGCCGCCGAAAACATAAGCTGTAAAAGGGTTAGCAAGGTTCACAACGTGACGATACATCAGCCACCGTAAGAAGTGTCGTTCCTGGCTGGAGGAGAAACCCCGCCCCTCACAACCAGCACACGGCTCTAAGCAGTGCCCACCATGCACACGCGCGTGACTGCAGCACACCAAATGCTGCCACAAGCTGTTTTGCACAGCCATTACGCTAAACCTGGCCCCAAACACCGCTAAACCTGGCCCCAAACACCACAACGCCGGCGTTTCTGGGAGCCATGTGATGGTTCAACAAGCAACTGCAGCGGTTGCAAGCTACTATGCCAGGGCCTGCAGCTGGTGACATGCTTGACAGCAAGGGGCCTAGCGCTTGGCGCATGGCAAAGTTCCCTCTCCCCAAGTTATGACACACCAGACGAACCCTGAAAGCTATATATGACCCCAAGAAACCCCATCATGATGTCACACAATACTGTGCTGCAGCACGCTGCACAGCCTGCTGCTGCCCAATGCGCAGTGCGCATAGGCCGTCCAACGAACAAAATACAGAGTGTATGCGGCTCGCCACACACCAGCCGCGCTCGCTGCTGCAACTGCCAGCTGTGCTTGCCAGGGACCTCCGTCAGTCAAGCTCAACACGACGAGCATGCCGTACTCTCCTGGCTGGCTGCAGGCTGTGTTACCCTAGCTTCGTCAACTGCCGAGCTTCCAATGTACACACAATTGTGCTCAGCTGGACGCTTGCTGGTCTAACTCATAGGCTTGGTTTCGCGGCAGCTGCCGGACTATTGTTGCTTTGTGACCTGTGGACAGCTGCACCCTCAACTGCACGCAGCCACGCACTGCCTGTCAGGCTGCCCTGCTCTGCTGCCTTCAGCTGCCAATTGGCCACGCGTGTGCGGCCACGCTTTTAGATGTACACGTCGTGCTCTCCCGCGTTGACCTTTGCCATCTTGCGTGACAGCATGCGCTTGGCGCTGTCGCTGAGCCCCTCGCCACTCTCCTTGGCAATCAGCTGCTCACCAATCTTGCGCGCTTCGTCATCACCGTAATCGTTCAGGTACTCCTGCAGCAGGACACGCACAGGCATAGTGAGTTGCTGCTGTCTCACATGCAACAATGCTGAGTGCCTACATGCACCACATGCACCAACATGCACGGCTATATTTCAGAATGCTGAGTGCCTACATGCACCACATGCACCACATGCACCAACATGCACGGCTATATTTCAGAATGCTGAGTGCCTACATGCACCACATGCACCACATGCACCAACATGCACGGCTATATTTCAGAATGCTGAGTGCCTTGATCGTGGTCAGGTACTCCTGCAGCAGGACGCGTACAGGTGAAACACACAGGTGTAGTGAGTCGCTAGTGGGTGCATGCATGGCTGAAGTTCATGGCTGAAGTTTCACATGCAACAATGCTGAATGCCTACATAGTCGTTCAGGTACTCCTGCAGGAGCAAGCGAGCATGCATAGTGAGTTCCTAGCCCAATGAGCCCGTCATCGGCGCCCCAAACAGGCGAGGTTACCCATGCAAATTCCAAAGTGCAAGACGACAGTGCGCAGGTGCATGGCTGAAGTCAGAAATGCAGAGCGCCTCAGCAGTCACACGCACCACAGCACAGCACAACACACCACCACCACAAGGAACGCGAAACACCCATCCGCTAGCAAGTATGCACCCAGCGTGTCCCCACCTGCAGCGTGAGCAGGCTGTTTGGGTGGCAGAAGTTGTGGATGTTGCCGGCCTTTGCAATCTTCATGAAGTGCTCCCCGGTGCGCCCCTTGCGGTAGCAAGCCGTGCACCAGCTGGGCACGTAGCCCTTGGCCATCAGGTCCTTCACCACCTGCAGCAGCGGTAAACACAGCAAAATAAACAATTCTACTACATATACAGGTGACCTCGCCCATTCGGGGAGCCCATGATAAGCTCATTGGACAGAGACAGCAACACAGATCAGTGTTGGTTACAGTACCATGAATGCCTTCAACCAAGCTGAAACCGACGGGAAGCCCTCAGCCATCTCGCATAGATCAGTGTGGATGATCAGCAGAGTCAGTGTGGATTACCAAAGGCTTGTTCACACCGGAAAGCACGCAGCAAGCATGCAGACAGGGCCCCCTGTGTGCGTGTGGCCTTTTAGGCCATCATAGTAGAGTATGACTCAGCTCGCTTGCTGAGAACACATGTTCACCACAAAATTCTGCGATCACCCTGTGTGGTGCATGCCATCTAAGATGGTGAACGGCGTACGTGTAACTTCCCCAACTCAAAAAAATGACGACACCCGTATGCGGCCGGCGACTCACTTCGCTTGCTTTGCGGTGGTCCATAAGGCTGAACTGCCCGCTGAGGTCGCCCAAGTGCACAGCATCCTCTCATGTCAAACAATCATGGCATCCACGTGCCACCAGATGTGCTAGCTGTGAGTAGAATCAGTGTGGACTATCAAGGGCTTGCAAACACGGACAAGCACACAGCAAGCATGACAGCAGGATAACGAAAAATCACAAGATCCCCCATGTGTGATCTGCTAGGCAATCATAGTATATGTCTCACCTCGCTTGCAGTGCGGTGGTCCATGAGGCTGAACTGCCCGCTGAGGTTGCCCAAGTCCGCAGCACCCTCTCATGTTTGAACAATTTTGACATCCGCTTGCCACCAGATTATCCGTTGTGAGCAGAATCAGTGCGGCTTATCATGCGCTCATGAACGCCGGCAGGCACGCAAGCATGCCAACAGGATATTAACAGCACAACAACAAGACTCCGTGTGTCTGGCTGAATGCACCATCATAGTGCGGCTCACCTCGCTTGCTGTGCGGTGGTCCATGAGGCTGAACTGCCCGCTGAGGTCGCCCAGGTGCTTCTCAGTGGCCGCATTGTCGTCTCTGTGGTACGCGCCCACGTCGGTGCGGCTGCCCGCACTCATCTGGCTCATGCCCACCTGCAAACACCGAAACAAAGCATCAGCAGAGCGTGCATTCAAGAAGAGCAGTCGAAAGCAGTCTAAAACCACGGTGCGAAGGTGTCCCTGTGGTACGCGCCCACGTCGGTGCGGCTGCCCGCACTCATCTGGCTCATGCCCACCTGCAAACACCGAAACAAAGCATTAGCAGAGCGTGCATTCAAGAAGAGCAGTCGAAAGCAGTCTAAAACCACGGTGCGAAGGTGTCCCTGTGGTACGCGCCCACGTCGGTGCGGCTGCCCGCACTCATCTGGCTCATGCCCACCTGAAAACACCGAAACAAAGCATTAGCAGAGCGTGCATTCAAGAAGAGCAGTGGAAAGCAGTCTAAAACCACGGTGCGAAGGTGTCCCTGTGGTACGCGCCCACGTCGGTGCGGCTGCCCGCACTCATCTGGCTCATGCCCACCTGCAAACACCGAAACAAAGCATCAGCAGAGCGTGCATTCAAGAAGAGCAGTCGAAAGCAGTCTAAAACCACGGTGCGAAGGTGTCCCTGTGGTACGCGCCCACGTCGGTGCGGCTGCCCGCACTCATCTGGCTCATGCCCACCTGCAAACAACCCCAAGGATGATACATAAGCGAGAGCAGTCCAAAGCCACAACACGTTTTTTATAGTATAACAACACTGACCGAGGGCTTGCACACCACTGCAGCTGCTGGTAAACATCCAGATGACATCAATCCAACAGCATGAACCAGGAACCAACAGCAGGACACAGCAGCAACGGGTGACATCAGCCTCTAACCCAACTTTTGATACAACATGAGGCAACACAGTGCTCTGCGCACCTGCAGCAGCTCGTCCCTCATTTGTGGCGACTCGCGTGTGCTGAGAATCATGCCCGTGTAGGGCACCGCGATGCGGATGATGGCCACCAGCTTCTTGAAGTTGGCGTCATCAACCTGCGGGATTACGCAGCAGGATCAG
This sequence comes from Tetradesmus lagerheimii, assembly GCA_902809745.2. NCBI lineage: Eukaryota > Viridiplantae > Chlorophyta > Chlorophyceae > Sphaeropleales > Scenedesmaceae > Tetradesmus > Tetradesmus lagerheimii. Next base: position 166,492 of record CADDIJ020001450.1, on the reverse strand, counting down.
GGCCACGCAGCAGCAGCAGCAGAGGAGCAGCAGAGCAGCAGCAGCAGCGCGTTATGTTGACGCCAACAGGAAATAGTGCATCATGTGTGTGTGCGATGCGGATGATGGCCACCAGCTTCTTGAAGTTGGCGTCATCAACCTGCAGGATTACGCAGCAGGATCAGGGCCACGCAGCAGCAGCAGCGTGTTACGCTAGATGCCAGCAGGAAACAGTGCATCATGTATGTGTGCGTGCATGTCTATCAGCATTGAGCCGTGTTGCCTGCTGCAGCTTCGCTGCGGCAGCTGGCTCAAGTTGGTTTCCAGGCCGCTGCCACAACACATATTCATGCACTTATCACACCAGCTGTTGAAGCCGCATATCATATAAAACATCACGTTGAGTACCGCTGCATATCATATGCTCAACGCTATACACACAGTGCAAACACCACAACCGCACCTCGTGTGGTGGGCGTATGGAGAGGTCGCTGCCGTCTGCTGGGCGCAGTCGCGGCACGCTGATGGTGTGCGGGCCTGCGCCGTACTCCGACTCCAGGTGGTTGCTGTGCTGCAGCATCGCCAGCACCTCGTACCTGCATGCACAGGAGTGCAACGCGCATGATATGTCTGTGAATATGTGTCAACGTCGCTTCAATCACGCTGTATGTCTAAATAGTGCCACCCCTAGGTGGTTGCTGTGCTGCAGCATCGCCAGCGCCTCGTACCTCGTACCTGCGCAGTACGTGCGAAGCGCACAGCACAAAACATTTGTGACTACACGTGGACATCGTGTGAATCATGCCGCATGTTTTGCTTCCAGGTGGTTGCTGTGCAGCACAGCTTCGCCAGCACCTCGTAGCTGCATGCACAGGAGCGCAACGCACACGACATATGGATGTGTGTGAGCAATGTGTGAAACATCGTGAGGATCATGCCGCATGTTCTGCTTCCACGTGGTTGCTGTGCTGCAGCATCGCCAGCACCTCGTACCTGCGCAGGAGTGCAGATGATGAGCAGAACACGTGTGTGAAGAGCGAGTGCACAGCATCACTGCATGCACAGGAGCGCAAGGCGCATGACATACGACTGTGTGCGGAGACGTGAACGTTGACATGTTTGTGGACAACGTGTCAACGCCGTGTGGATCATGCCGCAAGTTCTGCTTTCAGGTGGTTGCTGTGCTGCACAGCTTCGCCAGCACCTCGTACCTGCACAGGAGCACAGCGCGCATAACTTGTCTGTGATAAACGTGTGAACATATCTTGGATCATGCTGTATGTTACAGGATTCCACCTCCGTGGTTGCTGTGCTGCACAGCTTTGCCAGCACCTCGTACCTGCACAGGAGCACAGCGCGCATAACTTGTCTGTGATAAACGTGTGAACATAGCTTGGATCATGCTGTATGTTACAGGATTCCACCTCTGTGGTTGCTGTGCTGCACGGCTTCATCAGCACCTCGTACCTGCACAGGAGCACAGCACACACCATGTGTGTGAGGGACAGACAGAAGCGAATGCCAAGCTGTTTGGGCTGTACGACTACAGGTTGGGTTGTCTGTGCCGCTTGTTTAAAGCGGCGATTTAAACAGGCGGCACAGACAGCCCTACCTGTAGTCGTACACCCCAAAAAGCGTGCCGATGCCCACGTCATCAATGCCCCCCCTGAAGGCCCTGTCACATCCACCGGCAAATATGCTTGAGTCATGCTATTGTCCTGACCCAGAGCTGATCCTGACCCAGAGCTTACACAAGCAGCACACATAGCAACAGGCTAACTGTGGTCATACAGCCCGAACAGTGTGCCGATACCCACGTCATCAATGCCACCCCTGAAAGCCTTGCCAGATCCACCCGAAAAGAAAGCCCCATCGTCCTGACGCCACAGCATACACCAAGCAGCACAAACACATTTTCACAAGCGGAACACAGCAAAACACAGCAACCACCTTCACACAGGCAGAACGCAAGCAGACCCACACACAACCAACAGCCCTACCTGTAGTCGCACAGCCCAAACAGTGTGCCAATGCTCTCGTCATCAATGCCTCCCCTGAAGGCCTTGCCACACCCACGAACAAACATGCCATTGTCCTAACCCACAGCTCACAAAAGCAGCACGTACACCAGCCCTACCTGTAATCGTACAGCCCGAACAGTGTGCCAATACCCACATCATCAATGCCGCCCCTGAATGCCCTGTCCTGCGTGAGCAGGCGGTGGTTGTAGTCGCTCTTGGGCCCGCTGATGTGCATCTTGGCAAACGTGGGCTTGTGGTACGTCTCCTGGAACAGCGTGAACGTGCCAACCTGCAGGCATGCAAAAAAACATAATGGATGTGCAAGGGAGATTCGGCCAGTCAGGGTATACGCATCTGTCGCTGCCTGGAAGCTGACTGGAACAGCGTGAGCGTGCCAACCTGCAGCAGCACAGCCACACCACAGAAAAAATCAGAAGCAGCACCAACAGGAAATAGCATGACTTGATGCGGCTGACAGAGGTGAGCAGTCAGGGTAGAATCATTGAGTTGAGGCACAGCAAGCATCTGCACTGACCCGCCAGTCATCAGCTGAGCACAGTTGTGACCAACAGCTCAGCACCCCTCACTTCCAACAACTCTACAAGTGATTCAAAACAGCTGTTGACTCCTTGGTGTTGCATGATTGCTGCTGTGCCCGGCAGGACACGACTCATTGCTGCTGCTGCTGCTGCCGTCACTGCTGCTGCCGTGTGCGCCATGCCACGGGGTCCTGCGGCTGCTGCCGCCGCCGCTGCTGCTGCACCATTGCACTGATCAGCTGCACATTGCACTCACGCAGTCGGTGGCCTTGAGCCGCCGCATGTCTGACACCGACAGCGTGGGGATCTCCACATTGACGCGCCTGATGTTGCCGCATGGGTCGGTCTTCACGCTGTTGATCACATGCAGCGCCTGCAAGCACAAACGTACAGCAAAACAAACCACATGAGCAGCATGCTGACGCGCCTGATGTTGCCGCACGGGTCAGTCTTCACGCTGCTGATCACATGCAGCGCCTGCAAGCACAAACGTACAAAACGTACAGCAAATAAAAAACCCACATGAGCAGCCGGGTGACGCGCCTGTCGATCACATGCAGATCTTGCAATGGACGAGCAACACCAAAGAGACTGAAAGCAGAACCCAGAACACATAAGGTACAACACAAGGCAATACAATACATTTCGGGATAAACCCGAGTCAGCACAAGCCAGCGAGCCAATAGTCCGCCCATGGGTGGTTCGCAATTGTACCCTGAACACAAGAGAGACAGCCCATGCATTATAGTAATGCATGAGGTGGCAGATGGTGGCAAACATGTCCAAGTACCATGCCAGAGGGAGAAGAGCAAGAGACGCACGGGTCTGCTTTTCACGTAATAGTCATGCCGATGAGTCGCTGTGGTACTGACGTTTGGGCATCTCAACGGTGGTAGCTGCACGCCCAACTATCTCCCTCATAGGCGTGCGCATGCAGCACGTGCTGTTGTTGACGTCAAAGCAATCTGGCAGGATCCTGCCAGATCGCCTATGATGGCAACAACAGGTGTGCACCAAGCTGCCTAAGAGAGCGACACAGGTGGGTCCTGAAAACAGCGCTGAGTCGCGCTGTGCAACTCCTGTTCTATTCCAAAAGATACATAGTTTGCGTGCATGCAGCAGGCGATCAGCAGCGCCTCTCAGCCACAATTGGAGCATGCATGCACTCACAAGCCTCGCGCTGCCAGCCAGCACCCATTCTGAGCTGAGCTGCCACCCAAACTCGCCTGCTGCTTGCAAGCATGGGCCTAGGCCTCTGTGCGGGAACTGCTCAGCTGCACGGTGCCAACCACCAAGCAGTGCCCCTTCTATATGTATTAAAGGAAGAGCTTGGGCACAAAGGCTTTGCCACAGCTTGTAAACTCCATTAAAAGCAGTCACAAAGTCTTTGCGCTCCCGCGGTTCCCTAGAATATACCCAGAAGGGGCACTGCCTGGTGGTCGGCAGCATGCTGCTGAACAACGCCCATCCGAATTGTCACGCACCGCTAGCGCTGACGAAAGCAAGGAGCGTCTACTAAAGTGGCTGCAGAAGGACTCACATGCAGCACCTGCAGGTGAAGGACTTGCTTCACACTGCTGTAGTTAGCTAGCCCTGACAACAGCAAGAGCGATAACCTAGAGTGGCCGGCAGCGGCTGCAGGAGAGTTATTGCGTGCTGCAACTCAAAAGCAAGCAGCATACAACTTTGTGCCCTACTCCATGCCAAGCATGTACTACGTGCACATTCTAGGCGTGGATTTAGCACAGAGGTGTGTGCTGCTTGCTTTTGAGATGCAGTATGCAGTTCCTTGTCCTGCAGGGGCTCTCAGCAAGTCACTTTGCAGCCACACATGTCCGGCTGCCGTGCCAGAGGAAAGGGCGAGACGCACGTCTCGCCCTCCCTCTGGCGAGACGCACGAGTCGTGCTGATGAGTCACCTTCACACAGACAGCAACACATCTCAATCCATTTGACGACCGCCCAGCTCTTTGCTCCGCTGCTCCGCTGACAAGACGTGCTGCAGGCCAGGCCTGCACTGCTTTACTTGTCATCTCACTAGCTGCCTCCTGTACTAGTTGCCCCGCGAATCAGAAGCACCTCGCAATAACCCACTGTACACACACGCACCTGCTAGCTGCAACCAGACCCTGAAAAAAAATCCTCCGAAATCTGTTGCAATTGCTGTTCATGAAACACTCACGTGCAGGAACTGGTCAAAGGTGTACTTGGGGTGCTCCCCTGTCAGCACCAGCAGCCGCCTGTGGCCCTGACGCTCCAGCGCGCCAACCTCCTCACGGATGTCCTCGTCAGACAACGCAGTGCGCTGCACACAAAAACATGCAGCAGACCACGCAAAAGACCAGAGTCAGCAACGCCTAAACCCTGACTTAATGCAGAGCAGTGGAGAATTTGTTGCGGATTATATGTGACACCTATGTTTTGTAGTGGACAGAATTGCGTGCTGGTGAGGCGCTTGCAGATAGCAAGCGCGGCTCATCCTATGTTTTGTTACCCGGTTCTGCATCCAACCATCTGACGACTGCCATGTTGCTGCTGTCATTAGTACAGCTCCAGCTCATGTGCAGCATGTGCTCCAAGCCAAAGCAGCAGCAGCAGCTCATGAGGTCACACCTGCAGGCCTTTGTTTCCAGCGCGGAAAGCACAGTATGTGCAGCTGTTCACGCAGTAATTGGCGATGTACAGCGGTGCAAACAGCACGATGCGGTTGCCATAGATGCGATTCTTGATGGCAAACGCGGTGTCATAAACCATGTCCATGAGGTCCTTGTTGTTGGCGTCAATGTTGAGCAGCGTAGCACACTCTGCTACTGTGAGGCCCTGCACGTACTCTGACTTGCCTGTGCTTGCAGGACACGTAGCGATCAGCATAACCGGCAGCAGCAGTAGCAGAGAAAAGGCGCAACAGCCCAGTGACAACTATGCTGCGGGATCAATGTGTGGTGGGCCGCTGGCATTGTGTACCTCGACATTGTGCGAGCGTTGAGCTGTGCTGACAGGGGCTGCATTGCGGCGCACGGGGGTAGCAGCATGCAGCAGGTAAATCGCATGCAGGCATCCACCCACTCAAGCAGAGCAATGCTAGTCACGCTCATCCATGTCGAAGCAGCAGCAGCACAACACGCTGACGCTGCTGCTGGTGCTGCTGTACGTTCACACTTAACTCACTATGCACTAGCACCACCAACCAAGACACACACACACATCTGCTACGTTGCATGGCATGATGTGCAGCAGCTAAAGCGTACCAGGGGTGTAGTTTGTCAGAAAAGAGCGGTCTTTGGCTGCTTCCAAAATAGCCTTGATGGCTACTGGGTCCTGGGATGCCTTCTTCGTGCTTTCTAGGGCTGCGTTGATCTGCTTATGATCAATGATGCTGTCGGCATCCTTGTACTGCAGCAACAGTAGCGGACCACGCAGGCACGGCATCAGCGTGAGCATCAACCGAGCTGCCCTCCCACAACGTCGAAAGCCCATTATGAGCAGCTGCAGCACCAACCTTGTGGCCTTGCTCCTTCTCAACACTCCAAAGCATCCCTCTTGCTTGTTGAAAATGCTGCGACAGCTTTGGCAGCAGCGAGCAAGCTGCCGGAGCCAGCAGCTGTCCTGCCCGCCTTGCTGTGGCCAGGCTGTGTAACAGCATGGCTGCGTTCAGTTTTCAAATGATCTAGGTCCAAATCGCTTTATGTCTGTGTTGGTTGGGCGTGCACGTAGCTCTACGTGACGATTGAAATCGGAACGGGATGCTGTATGTTCGATGAAGTGACTCAAGCCGATGACTGGCAGCAAAATGTGTTTGTGAGAGTGATGTTTCAGACGTGGAGGCACACGGATGCGTGCACTGACAATGACAGTGCGCCTTGACAATCGAGAGCCCTAGTCATATGCTGTGCATGCATGCACTGTGCTTTAATGGATCGTACTCATTGAGTCACAGCACTTTTGTATTCAACAGCCAGTCAACTTGGGAACCGTGGGCGAGCTTACCGTTTCGCGCCCGGCACGAGACGTGTACATTGGTGTTTCGTGTTCACGCTCTCTGGGGCCTCCGGAATCATTGAAGGTGCACAGAATCGTAAGATCTGTGCAGGCCAGTGCCTTGCTCTTCTCGGCACAACTTCCGTTCTGCGACACAAGCAACCAGTACAAGCAGAAGGCTTGCCACTTGCTACAGTTTGAAATTAGTGTAGTTTAGAAACGTTATGGGCAGCTGCTGAGGCGTCTGTCCGAACAACCGTCACAGCCCTAGCGTGAGCAGCATGCTGCCTGCAATCGCGGCACAGGGCGCAGGGCTGCAACTGCTTGCAGCAGCAGGCGGCCCTTCGTTGATCCGGTTGTCGAAAGCTCTTGCGGGCTGCAGCATGCGCGGCTTCAGTGCAGAGACGGCAGCAGCAGGAGGGGCTACTGCTGCAGGTGCACCCGAGAGGGAGGATCCTGCAAGCAGGGTAACGAAGCACCTCAAGGTGAGCATCTGATTTCATAAAGGAGGTAATTCTGCTTTTCGTATGTGCGCAGCATGCCGCATGCTGTTGCTCGTGCTGGCTGACACTGATGCTATGCTGCCATTGTGTGCAGGCAGTTTTACATGTGCGGTAGCGGTGGGGTGTTGTTCACTCGTCAACCAGAATTGTGTGTGACGGCACAGGGCCCAACCTTTTGTGTTGCCGACGTTACTTCTCTACCAGCTGACTGTACATGCAAACATGCCCACGTCGACGCACACGTATGTGCATGTGACTCATGTCCTGAGGGGCACCACCCAGCCCTGCCACACCTCATCCTCCACACGAGCGTCCATTTGCTAGTGTTATGCTGACTCAACAGCTGCTGCTCGCACCAAACACTGCTGCTGCTGCTTGCGATCCTCTTGCAGGACTTTGCGAAGCTGCCATGGGAGGTGGACATGCCTGCAGACAAGGCAGCAGCAGTGCTGGGCAGCTACCTGGGCGTGCCGCACCTGGAGCCAGCTGCAGTGCTGGACCTGGACCTGGACCAGATAACAGGTGCGCTGGGATTTGGTGTTTTGTGATGACTTTGACTTTGACAATGATGTGTTACATGCTCACAGGCTTTATGGACGTGACCAACAGTTGTGTACAGACAATGAGGCACCTTCCGTGCATAGCTGACTGCATCGTTGCATCATCTCGCCTTGCAGGCATTCTTGAGGAGACCACCAACAAGGGCAACCGCCAGCTGGAGAAGGCGCTGTTTAGCCACGCAGATGCAGTCACGCAGCGCTTCTTTGGAGATGCAGTGTACTACAGGTGGGGCGCTGGGCATGGCTGTGCAGCAACTCGCGGGGAGTACTGCAATGGCGCAACACTTCTCTGGTGTAGTTTTCTGGTGTATCTGAGCCATGCAAAAGCAGTTGTGCAGCGCGTCTGGGGAGATGCAGTCTATTGCAGGTGGGGCGCTGGGCATGACTGCGCAGCAGCTGTTAAATTAGACGCGATAGTTGAGCCAAGTAGATGCAGGCGCGCAGGGCGTTGACCGTCTACTGCAGGTACAGGTGGGGTACTTCTAGGGTCTGCCTGTGCAGTGCAGTGCACGAATCAGACATGGAGCAGCAGGGCTTTGTGCAAGGGGTTCCTGTTGAGGTGCATAGCAGTAGTTTTGCCAACATGTGTTGGTTTTTAATGGTTTCGCATCAAGCTGCGCGTCGAATAGTTGACGCTCAGGACGGGGAGATGAGCTGTATGCAATCAGGGAAAACTTCGGAAGCTCCAGCATGCCCACATGCAACCGCACAGGTGTTAGGAGGGGGGTTAAACCCTAAACCCTAACCCTAAACCCTAAACTTCGGAAGCTCCAGCATGCCCACATGCAACCGCACAGGTGTTTTGTGCGTCATGATGCAAGCAGCTGCTACAGCACATGCACCGTGCAGCGACGCCTCCCCCCCTGCACCCCAAGGTAGCATGCTCATGTGCATCGTTGGCTCAGGTAGCATGCTCAAGTGTGCACCGCTTGTGCTGCAGGGGCATTGTGGAGTTCAGCAACGTGTGACGCAAGCAGCTGCTACAGCACCCGCACTTGACTGTTACCCCATTCCCGTGTCCCAGGTAGCATGCTCATGTGTGCGTCATTGCTGCTGCATCATTCGTGCTGCATCGCTGGTGCTGCAGGGGCATTGTTGAGTTCAGCAACGTGTGCCAGAACGACTGCGGCTACTGCGGCATCCGCAAGCACATGGGCGGCGTCAAGCGCTACACCATCCCCATAGACGAGGTGGTGGAGGTGGCCAAGTGGGCCTTCGAGAACAGGATGGGCACACTCATGCTGCAGAGCGGTGAGTGGATGAGTCTGCAGGGACCTTGGTTGAATGCAGATGCAGATCGTACACTGGTGTAATGAGGTGGTGGAGGTGGCCAAGTGGGCCTTTGAGAACAGGATGGGCACACTCATGCTGCACAGCGGTGAGTGTCTCGCTGTTTGCAGCGGTTGTGCTTTACGCTGTGTTCTGGCTGCTTTGTGTGGCTGGCGCTGCTGTGCGTTGCTTGCGGCACGTGCTACACCTCACACGTACCCCTGACTCCGCACATGCGCTTGTGCCTATCGCATCTGCTGTGTTGTTTCAGCAGGTGAGCTGCCTACGCCGCAGCGGCTGGCGTATCTGAAGGAGCTTGTGCCAGCGCCTGTGCGTGGTCGCTGAGAGCGCATGCAAGCTCAAAAACAACCCATGATCTGCATGCTGATTGCTGGCTGCAGGTACGTTGCTCACCTTTGCCCGACTCATGCTGTGTTGTGTATGCAGGTGAGCTGCCTACGCCGCAGCGGCTGACGTACCTGAAGGAGCTTAGGGTTGGTCGCTGAGAGGGCACGCAAGCTTACTCTACCCATGTTTTGCATGGTAACTGCTGGCTGCTGGCACGGTGCTCATTTCTCAGCAGCTACCACTAGGGGTTGCATGCGGCAGGTGCCACCACGCACCGGTACCCCTGATTGCACACATGCACATGTGACTATCGCATGCTGTGTTGTATGGTTGCAGGCGAGCTGCCCACGCCGCAGCGGCTGGCGTACCTGAAGGAGCTTGTGACGGATCGCTGCGAAGGCGCACACATTCACTCCAACCCGTGTTCTGCATGCTGATTGCTGGCTGCAGGCACGTTGCTCACCTATGCCCGTCTCATGCTGTGTTGTTTCTGCAGGCGAGCTGCCTACGCCGCAGCGGCTGGCGTACCTGAAGGAGCTTGTGAAGCGCGTGCACCAGGAGACGCTGGAGCTGGACATGAGTCAGCGTGGCATGGACCCAAAGGTGCGTTTGAGGACTGTACCGCTTGCCTGTACTGCTTGCATTGCTTTCCTTGCAAGCGATCGAACTCAGTGTCCAGAGCCCATGTGTAACTGCATACATGGACCTGTGGCTTTTCCCTGCACATTGTCTGTCCAAACGCTTTTGTGCGAGTGGTGGCGGACTGGCGAGCTCTGCGCATTCCTTTCACTGCCGCTACCTTTTCAGCTCACCTGTGTGACTGTTTTGCAAAACCACCAGCAGCAGCAGCAGCAGCGGCGGCAGCTGCAGCAGCAGCCTCACCTGTGTGATGATTCGCCATGTGGTGCTGCAGGCTCCGCCTCCCGCTGATGGTGGCGAGCTGGGGCTGCGTGTCCCCTTCACTGTCGTTACCTTGTCTTCTCACTTGTGTGTTAATATTCCACGTGCTGCTGCAGGCGCCGCCTCCTGCTGATGGTGGCGAGCTGGGGCTGCGTGTTGCGCTGTCGGTGGGAGAGCTGCCAGAGGAGCACTACCAGGTGGGGTGATGACTCAGCGTGGAAAGGTGGTTGGTCTAACTGTGTAAAGCGCTGCTGACTCATTGTGAAAAGCTGAATGCCCCCCTTCGCCCCCAACCCATGCCTGATCATGCTTCAGCATTCAGTTTTACTTGTTGGTTGCTTCTAGTGTTATCTGGGGTGCGACAGCTGCCAGAGGAGCACTACCAGGTGGGGTGATGACTCATTGTGGAAGAAGGTGGTTGGTCTAACTTAGGAAAGGTTGCTGACTCATTGTGCAAAGGGGGCCCAAGTGCAGCACCAGATGTGCGTCCCATGTCCCGCTGATGTTAACGATGTGTGCAGTCATTTGTTGGCCTGACAAACGATTGCATCTGCGCTGGTGAAAAACAACACAAGGTTCACCGAATAGCAGGCGTGCGTGTGCATGTGCGGGCTTGTCTGGCGTGCATGTAAGCAGCGCTGTCGTTTCAACGCACCGCTTCAGACGGTGGCGCACGCTTTAGTGCTTGCCTGCATCTGCAGCCACTCATTCTATCCTGCCACATGACTGTGCTGCTGCAGGAGTTTTATAATGCCGGTGCGCGGCGCTACCTGCTGCGCATTTGCGATTGTGCTTGCCTGAACCTCACCCTATGCTGTTGCATGACTGTGCTGCTGCAGGAGTTGTATGATGCTGGTGCGCGCCGCTACCTGCTGCGCATTGAGAGCAGCAACCCTGAGCTGTACGCAGCGCTGCACCCAGACGCCATGAGCTGGCAGCGACGAGTGGACTGCCTCAACAGCCTCAAAAAGATTGGCTACATGGTGAGTTGTTGCTTCTGGCTATTATAGCTTTTACAACTGTCATTATGTTGTTACATTGTATGGAGAGCAATTCAGCCGGCAGGAGTGAGCTGCCGGCGGCTGGGGGCTGATTGGGCAAGCTCAGCGCTGGTGATATCGCTGTTGCTGCACTGATTGCGGTAGTTAATTGTTATTTTTGTTGTTATTATTTTGGCATTTCTGTTAGAAGAAGAAGGAGAAGAAGAAGAGGGGCATTTCTGTTTCAGTTTGATCGCGCTGAAACAATGATGGCAGTATCAAATGCTGCCTGATGCCATATCAGCACCTGCTTGAAATCAATTGGGAGTTCCCGCACAGGTTCAAATCCTGTTCACCGCGAACTGTATGTTTCAAGCAATCTACCCGTGTGTCGAGGTGTGTATCTGCTTGGCGGTGATGGCCGAGTGGTTAATGCGATTGACTAGAACTGAGGTGCCTTTTGTCTGCGTCGCTATCGGTTGTGCCTACCCAATGCATCTGATAGCCGCTGCAGCAATGGTGGCGACACAACCTGATCAATTGGAAGTTTCCGCCAGCAGTAGTGCAGCGCATCTGGTGGTTCCTAATGCAGATAACTGTGTTGCTGGCGGTTGCTGCGATCAAGTACATAGAGTGCATCAATGCAGCGGGCAAAGTGCCACTCTACTGTGCGGCTCTCAGCTGGCACACACTGGGCTTGTGATTGCAGGATGTTTTGGCCCGCAGCAATGTAGTTTGTAGCTCAGAAGCAGATCAAGGGTAGGCATCAGTGTGCGGGGAGGTGATGCTGCATCGAGGGAAGAAGAGGGGTTGTCAAGGTTGTTGTCACTTTGCAGAGGAGCAGACGGGTTACATGGGTGCCGCGTTGCCGAATGCGAATAATTTAAAAGGGGTTGTGTGGTTTTTAGAAGAAGAAGAAGAAGAAGAAGAGGGGTTACATGGTGTGCACAGGCAACTACGTCGCAACGAACACCCGAAAAAACAAAAGAGGGCTGCTAGAAGTTCAGCGGAAAACAGGCTGTCACCCAAAGGAGGCCCACCCCGAGAAAGCCTCTGTGTGTGAGACATGACATGTGGCTCTGCTGGCAGAACCGTCAGACTCACAACACGCAGTGTAGATTCTATTGGGACACGTAGCAGAAACTATTCTAAAACAGTGCCGGTGACAGCAAACCATACTTGGTGCAGTATAGTGGGCGGGCTGAACTCAACAGGACAAAGCTGGCCCACAAAGGTCAGATCATCGGCCTGAGGCAGCAGACAAGGGGGAAATGAGCAGAGGGCCAGGTGGCTGCTGCAGGGGCGATGCAACTGCATATTGCAGCAGCTGCACCACAGGCCCTACAGCTCCTGCAGCGCAGGACCACCAGTCTCAGGCTTGATAGAGGTCAAAGGGCAAACTCAACATGCAGAATGATGGCTGTCACCGCCGCACCACACGCAGGCCATTACCCCGCAGCACAGTGTGCCAAGAGATAAAGGGTTGCCGGGTGAAGAGCTGGTTCCAATGCCGCCGCGGCACTCTGGCCGTAGCGGCAAAATCAGCAAGCGCATCCCAAAAAGCACCCAAAGCTGCACGTACCGCCACCTGCTCCACCAGCACAGGCACCACAAGATCACTTGCTACAGCTCAAGCCGCTCTGCGGCCTTTTTCAAACGCATGTATGGCTGCAAGGCAGACCATATCCCACACCAGTCGGTGCACAGTGTGATGAGGGGAGCAAGCCAGCCACACAGCACGACACGACAAGCTCACACCTGCCGGCAACATGTTAAATGCTCTCAGCTGACCTTCAATCTCTTCACGCACAGCAACTGCAACAGGACATGTCCAAAAATGATGCTCCACACCCGGCACAGCAGCAGAGCACGCCGCGCATCCCGTGGCAGTCTGCATACGCTGAGCAGTAGGGAATGCATTCAGAGCCAGGCGCCATGCAGACTCTTTGTACACGTTAGCCACCCTCACAAACCACCACCGCGACAAAACCAGTTGCACCTGAGGCAACTGTGCCGCGGCTGGCAACCCATCAAGGGCTCTAACACTAGCAACAAATGCTGCATGACGGGGAGCAATTGCTTCTAACGCACGGAGGCTTTGCAGCTGCGTGGCAGTAGCGACAGTCAGGTCCTTCAAAAGTACAACATCATCAGCACCGCCACCTGGTCGCCGCCAACCCAAGCTCGCACACATCGCCTCCCGCGCTAGCAAGAGGTCATCTGGAAGTATAGAAGATAATTGCGCAATGGTCTCACCCGCAGCAACAGCTGTGGCGAGACGCGCCTGCGCAGCAGTAACCCACGCAGCTGGTACCAATGCCAGCAGGGCCTGCACATGTTGGCGGGCCAGCTGACGGTCACCATACTGCGGCCTACTGCATAACCAAGGGCCCCATATCTCACGCTCATAGCCTGAGCGCTGTGCTGAGAGCCCAGGGAGGGCACAAACTCGGTCTAGCTCTGCCAACAACACCAACGCCTGGCCCAAAGACTGCAGCTTTGGCAACTGCAGCAGGCCAAACGCAACCACATTTTCCAAGCCTACTACCACCTCACGCTGTTGGTCAAACCACTGCCAGGTTTGTACCGCTGTAAAAATAGGATTTGCCCATAGTGGCGCCTCCCAGCACAAGTCGTCCACATCCAAAGGCTGGCTGCCCACATGCGGCAACGGCGGCAAAGCACGCAAACCCATGGCCAACACGCGCAACGGCTTGGGCAGGACCACATCAGCCTGGGCAACAGGGAAAATATGACTCCGATGACACAACAAAATGCGCCAAGGGCTGCTAGCTGTGGCGCATGTAAAACTATCTGTTGTACTGGCCCAGCATGTCCAAAGAACACGCGCCACAGCCACCCAAGGTGCAGTGCCACCTTGCAAGAAAGGCAGAGCTTCACAGGCCCAACGCGACAGCAGATGATGCTGAATTGGCAGCAAACCAAAATGTGTCCGCACTTTGCACTAGATGCAGTCATGACACTAGTGGCTGTTGGCCCCTGCAGCACCAGCACCTGCTTGAAATAAACCGGGTATTCCCGCACAGGTTCAAATCCTGTTCACCGCGATGCTTTGCAAACTTCTCTTGGTGCCAACAGCAGTGTCTAGGGTATATCAGGCGGTGATGGCCAAGTGGTTAAGGCAATTGACTTGAAACAGGGTGCTTTTGGAACTATGTTCTGCGTGCTGGCTGCGCTCAGTTGCCGTTGCACATGCAGCGCTACCACCTGCTGGATCCTTGCAGCGTCTCCGTTACATTGATGTCACTTACATGGCCGCTCATTTTCAACTGCTGATGATTTGTATCTAGCCTGCAGGCACTGGTGTGCTAGGTATTTGTGATTGTGATGCACCTGCTGCTACTGTGATCTGCAGGTTGGCACTGGCGTCATGGTTGGCCTGCCTGCTGATGATGATCGGTCTACAGCACAGCCTGCAGGCACTCGCAGGCCAAGTTGTTCAACTTTTTATGCACCCGATCTGACCCTGGTGCTGCTGTGGTCATCTGCAGGTTGGCACCGGCGTTATGATTGGCCTGCCTGCTGCTGGTGATCTCTACAGTACAGCCTGCAGGCACTTGCATGCTAAGATTTTTCTGAGTTTTTGTGCACCTGCTGCAACTGTGATCTGCAGGTTGGCACTGGCGTCATGGTTGGCCTGCCTGCTGCTGATGCTTTGTCTCTAGCATGCAGGCGCTCTCATGCCAAGTTGGTCAACGTTTGATGCACCTGTTCTGACCTGCTGCCATGGTCATCTGCAGGTTGGCACTGGCGTCATGGTGGGCCTGCCTGGCCAAACGCTGCGCGACCTAGCTGGCGACATCCGCTTCTTCAAGCAGATGAACGCCAACATGATCGGCATGGGGCCCTACATCACAGGTGCGTGATGTTTGCTGTGTGTAGCTGCTGTGGCTGATGAGCTGGCTTGTATGTGCGGCTGTTGCGCTCTGTATAGTGACATCCGCTTTTTTAAGCAAATCAACGCAAACATGATCGGCATGGGGCCATACATCACAGGTGCGTGATTTTGCTGTGTGTAGCAGCTGCTGTGGCGTGCGAGCTGGGTTTGTGCGGCTGTCACACTGTTCATGGGAAGGCTGGCGACATCCGCTTCTTCAAGCAGATGAACGCAGACATGATCGGCATGGGGCCCTACATCACAGGTGCGCGGTGTGAGCTGTTCGGCGTGTTGCGCTGTGCATGTGGCGGCTTCTCTGCAGGGTGGAGCCAGTGTCAGGTTATAAACGCCCAAACGCCCGGCAACTCGCTGCCTTCTTGCATGATCATGTCCAACACAGAGTGTGCTGCTGCCTGGTCATCTTATTGCAGAGGCCGGCACTCCCGTTGCGGACATGTGGGAGTCGCTGTTTGGCCATGTCGACAAGAAAGCGCACATGAAGGCCATGTTTGAGCTGACCACGCGCATGAACAGCCTGGCACGCATCGTGGTGGGGCCTGCCAACATCAGCGCCACCACAGCGCTGCAGGCCATTGAGCCAAACGGGCGTGAGATCGCGCTGCGGCGCGGCTGCAACGTGCTCATGCCCATCCTCACTCCAACCAAGTGAGTGCTGATTCAAGTTCGTTGTTTGCACATGTAGTGCACGTTGTATGTATGTCGTATGGCAGCTATGCGTCATCGTACTTGATGGCTGCAACGTGCTCATGCCCATCCTCGCACCAACAAAGTGAATGCTGATTTACAGGTGTTGCTTGCATATCTAGCGTAAGTTCTATGTATGCCGTATGGCAGCTATGTGAAATGATCCTACAGCTGCAATAAACAAACCCAATATCACACCAACCAAGTGAGTGCTGATTGTGGGCTGGTGGCTTGCATTGTATTCTAAAATGTCTGTAATTACAGACTAGCCTATAAGCTAGTTCTGACAATTCTGGACAACATTAGCACACTCTCAACTGTACTAGGCAGGTTCTTCAGCACGATCCTTGCATTGCCCTGAGTTGCACCACATGCGATGTAGTGCCTGCGCATCCCGAACATGTGTTGCCATCCCTTCATTGCTGCTGCAGGTACTGCGAGCACTACCAGCTGTACTAAGGCAAGCCCTGCATCACCGACACAGCAGAGGAGTGCCGCAAGTGCCCGTGCTATCATGTTTCACCTTGTTAACGTGTGCCCTTCACTGCTGCGTTGCTGCTGCAGGTACCGCGAGCACTACCAGCTGTACGAAGGCAAGCCTTGCATCACCGACACAGCAGAGGAGTGCCGCAAGTGCCTCAACGCGCGTGTGTCCATGATTGGCAAGCGCCTGCGCCAGGGCGCGTGGGGGGACCCACCCAACTTCCTGGCACCCGTGGCTGGCGTGGATGTGCGCGCACTGCAGCAGGCGCAGGCAGCAGGCGTGCCGGGCTCAGCAGGTGCGTGAGTTGGTTAGCTATTGTTGTAGCTAGCCAGCCAACGCACCTGCACATACATATATCGCAAGGATATCAGATGGTGGCAGAGGTTTGTTGCGCTCGGGGTGATCAGCTGAACATGTGGCTTTGTGCGAGTGTTGAGGTGTGTGCTTGTTTTCGCTGGTGGCTGGTGGCAATGTGCCTCGGCTGCGGTGGATGTGTGCGCGCTGCAGCAGGCGCAGGCGGCAGGCGTGCCGGGCTCAGCAGGTGTGTGAGTTGGTTAGCTTGCATCAGCTAGCCAGCCACTGCACCTGCACATACAACACGGTGTGATTGGTGCCGCTAGTTTGTTGCGCCTGTGCGTGGGTTGGTTTGGCTTGCCTTAGCTAGCCAGCCACTGCACCTGCACATAAATACACAGCAGGGGATGTTGGATGGTGGCGGAAGCTTGCTGCGGCTGGTGTGTACAGCTTTGCAGGCAGCTTGAAGCAAGTGTTGAGGTGAGTGCTTGTACTGGCTTGTTGTGGCTGGCGACAATGCGCCTGGGCTGCGGTGTTGCAGATGCGTGTTTTGGCGCCTGAATTTGCAGCTACAGTGCGCAGGGCGATATTTGGTTTTTGCGGAGTGAGTTTGCAGGACAGCAGTGGTGTAGGCTCCAGTGATGCACCGTTCGTAGCAGGATGCACATTGGATGTGTTGCGACACACGATCGTGTAGCAGGAGGTATGCATGGGAGGTGCAGAGGTGGCTGAGGTGTCAGCTCCTGGCTCGCTGCTGTGCAGCAGTCCAGAGGCATCAGCAGACTTCTTGTTGGTGCATGGCTGCTGCTGCAGCCGACCCAGCGTTGTTGCCAATATCCGTGGTGTACACCACTACCAGCAAAGGGTGGTTTTTTGTCTCTCATCCGCAGCGTGGTACTAGGCAGTATGTTGCTCTTTGCTGTGGAGGTTCCATGCACCTCCTCAGCCTTGCTGTGCAGCTGCGGCCGCCCTTCTTCGTGCATCATGTTGTGTTGTGAGCGACTGCTGATGCAGTGTTAAACTTCACGTGCAAGGTGCTGGCTTGAGTGTCTTCACAGCGGCTGCAGCAGCCCTTTGTTGGTACGCAGCAGCATGATCAAACGATTACATTGTGCAAGCTTATCTTGGGGTTTGTGGAATGCAGGTTATCTTGGGGTTTGTGCAGCTTAACCGTGTCAGTTTGCCGAACTACCACAGACCACTTTGATGAGATGCTGCTGCAGACGCATGCAGCACGTGTGTGTGCAGGCCTCTGCATGGGTAGTAACTGCACTCATGTTCAAGTAAATGGCCCCATTGTTTGGCAATAATGGGTGTCTGTGTGCAGCTGCTACCGTAACTAATCACCCATCTCAAAACGATTTGAACTATTGCGTCCTCTGAATCAGACATCAGCCGTAACCTGGCAGCATTTGTGCTCGGGTGGTCCAGCATCACATCAGCTACGTCCCTTAGTACAAAGGCACCAGCAAGCACCAGTCCATGTGCTTGCAGGACACAGCACGAGCTGCCAGCAACGTGTGCTTCAGCCGCATATGCTGTTGTGTATGCAAAGTATACATTGCCTGCCGCTGCATCCTGGAAGCGTCTGCCTTCTGCAAGCTTGCGGCCACCATTAGCAGCTGCAAACGTCTTTGTAGCTATCAGCATCACACTGCACATGCATGCATCCACTTCTGTTGTGATGTGACATGACGGCGCCGCCACAGCAACAAATGCTCCTTGCACGATGAGTCACCAGCGTCTGCCGTTGCTGTCCTTTTCTGAAACTGCCTAATAACCTTGCCCCTTACTGCCTCTGCAGCCGTCCGCAGCTACCACACCTCTGCCTGCAGCTACAGCTCAGCAGCACAGCCAGCAGCAGCAGCAGGTGGTCAGCCGCAGCTGCCTCCTGGCCCTGCCAAGGGCAGTGACGTGCCGCGCATCAACATTGGCGTGTTCGGTGTGATGAATGCTGGCAAGAGCACGCTCATGAATGCAATCACGCGCCAGGAGACGAGCATTGTGGACGCGACACCAGGCACCACTGCAGGTGAGGTGCTTGTTGGCCGTGCAGGCAGCTGCAGCATGTCATGTGTTGGTGGCTGCGTGCGGCTTGCGGATGCTGGATCAAGCACACTGGCTGGGTGCTTTTAGTAAGACAGCGGGACAGCAGGGGTGAAGAAGCATACACACTGGTATTTAAGCGCTGCACCTTTTTTGGCGCTGTGTACTGCAGACGTCAAGGTGTCTCTGATGGAGCTGCACGAGCTGGGCCCTGTCAAACTCTTCGACACAGCAGGCATCGACGAAGCAGGCCAGCTCGGCGAAAAGAAGCGCCGCAAAACCCTCTCGGCGCTCAAAGAGTGTGACGTGGGCGTCGTAGTCGTCGACGTCAACCGACAGCAGGCGCTGCTGCGCACAGCCGGCTTGCAGGAACGCAGCAGCAATGATGTGCTGCAGCAGCACTTGCAAGAGGCTCTGAAGTGGGAGCAAGGCGTGCTGCAGGATGCCGCACATTATGGCGTGGTGCCGCTGCTGCTGCTGAATCTGAAGGGCTGCAGGCCAGGGGCTGACACGCAGGCGCTTGTGCAAGCTATCCAGGTGCGAGCGGTTCAGCAACCTTCAGAGCTTTCGGGATGAAACCTTGAAGTTGTTGAACGCATTTCGATGTGGTATTGGTAGCGCATCTGTGTTGGCTTTGTTGTCGCAGGCTGATTGAGCGCGGGGTTTATGGCGCACCGAGTTGACTTGTCGAGTGCGAGTATAGCACTACGTGAGGCTTCTGTCTGCGTTGTCTGGCGCGTCAAGTATGCTTGCCTCCAGACATGTGCACCAGCCGTCTCAGCACAAGCTTATCGCAGAGCATTACATTGTGTGTTGGCGTCTCATGTCTCACCAAAGGGATGTTCACATGTATTCACGTGAACGTGCTGCTCCGTGTACTGTCACACCGTCATTGACCGTCACATCTGCAGGGCGTATTGGACCCTTCTGGCGGGCAGCTGAGCCTCACGTTGGATCTACACGATGCCGCAGCAGACGTGCCAAGCCGAGTGGCATCATTCCTGCAGGTCAGGTCAATGTCCCTACTGTGCACGCATTCAGTTGTCATGCAGCATTCGTTGCAGTGCTCGGCTACGATGCTTACATTGAATGATACCAACTGTCATGCGCACAACGGACCACCTGCGGACCTGTGAGCTGGCAAAAGCTTCTGCAGGCTGCAGGATGGCATGCACGCATCTGCAAGCACCCGTCTACATGCAGCCTGCCAGCGACAGGACATATGTGATTGCAGAGCTGGCTGCACAAATAACCATGTCGCAAAGCAGCACCCTCATGCTACATACATCTTGTGGGCGTAGAAGCTACAGCTAGCATCTGCGCTCACAAGATCGATGTAGCATGCGGGTACTGCTTTGCAACATCATCTGCTGTGCAGCCACAAGCACCACTTCACACTCTCGTCCGCCCAACACACCTAGCTGCCTCCTGCGTTCGTGTCTGTGCCAATTCATCCTCAACCCTGCTCTGCAGGACGGCGTAACGCGCAGCCGCAAGCGCCCAGCCACGCGTAGCCTGCCAGAATGGGCTCTGACTCCCGAGTCCTGCGTGTTCCTCAACATCCCGATGGACGCTGAGACGCCCAGCATGCGGCTGCTGCGGCCGCAGGCGCTGGTGCAAGAAGAGGCCATCCGCTACTGGGCAACCACCACAGCCTACAGGTGCGGCATATTTGGAACCATGGCATCAAACCTCAGCATACCTTGATTTCCAATGTCACTCTGGCCTTGTTGCCTTGGATATCTGCATGAACATGTTATGAATGAGGCCGCAGGCGCTGGTGCAGGAGGAGGCCATCCGATACTGGGCAACAACCACAGCCTACAGGTGCGGCTTTTGAAACGAGGTTTAGGGTCCAGGGATGAGGGTTTAGCCTAAACATCAGCGTCCTTGATCGTCAGTGTCACTCTGGCCTTGTTTGTTGGACATTTGCATGGAAGTGCTATACCTGAGGCCACAGGCGCTGGTGCAGGAGGCCATCCGCTACTTGGCAACCACCACAGCCTACAGGTGCTGCGTTTGAAAGGATGTCACTAATTGTCAGTGTATGGACTGGTTTTTTGCCGGTTGTCGTCGGTTGTCGTGCCGAGTTTGGCCTCTTGCACAGGAATGTTGTGCATGAATAGCTGCAGCCGCAGGCGCTGGTGCAGGAGGAGGCGATCAGCTACTGGGCAACCACAACAGCCTACATGTGCGGCGCCATGGACAAAGTTCATGTTTTCACTCGAAGTTGATGCTGTGGCTTGGATGGGTAATACGATTATATTAACTCCAAATTGGCCTCCTCCATAGTTTTATGGTGCAATAACATGCGCTTTTAAATGATGGCTGTGGCCCCAGGCGTTGTTGCAGGAAGATGCCATCGGCTACTGGGTAACCACCACAGCCTACAGGTGCGGCTCATGTGTGGAGTCATTGGATGGTGTTGCTTTTTGTTGGACAGTGCATTTGTTGTGTCAGGTTGCTGATCATGCACCAGGAGCAACCCATGCGTATGTGCATCTTGAGCTCTGTGATCACCGCACTCTGCTGCACATGCTGCTGCTGTCTTCGTCACTGCTGCTGCAGGATGGACTTGGCTGCTGCGCGCAGCAGTGACGCTGCTGCTGTTGAGCGTGAGCGATTGCGCTTCATGCGGGCACTGCAGCCGCTGCTGGAGGCAGATGGGCCTAAGCTGCTGGTGACCGACTCACAGGTGCGTGCGTTCTGCACCACTGTCTACCTGCATGTTACGATGCTGTGCGTTGCTTTGATCAGTAACATTTTCTTGGGTGTGTGTTGTGTAGTAGCTCGTGGCGGGCTGAGATGGTTGTGCAGGGCTTGTCTTTGTTGTTGTCATGCAACATGCGCAGAAGGCACCATGCGGGCACTGCAGCCGCTGCTGGAGGCTGATGGGCCCAAGCTGCTGGTGACCGACTCACAGGTAGGGTGGGGGCTGCAAGACCGTTTCTAGTCTGTTGTTCATGCTCTAGTCTGTTGTTCATGCTCTAGTCTGTTGTTCATGCTCTAGTCTGTTGTTCATGCTCTAGTCTGTTGTTCATGCTCTAGTCTGTTGTTCATGCTCTAGTCTGTTGTGCCTGGTGTGCGGCAGGTCGTAGGTTGTGCAGGGCTTGTCTTTTGTGTTGTCATGCGACATACGCAACCCACCAGTTGCCTGCAGTCGCTGCTGTAGGCAGATGGGCCCAAGCTGCTGGTGACCGACTCACAGGTAGGGTGGGGCAATTTGCAGGACCTTCTTGTGGTATGTTTTGCACGCTGTTTTGTGCTGAGGTCTGTTGTGCAGCTCGTAGCGGCATTAGTTCTACTGTCGCGGCTGTTGTTTCACTTTGTTCCCAATCCCTGGCTGGAGGACCAACAGTAGGTGGTGCATGGTGCGGCTGCAGTCCTTGCTGGCAGCAACAAGGATACAACAAGCTGCTTGGCTCTGTGAGAAAGGTTGATGCGAGCTGCTCAGCCTGTCTGAAGCTTCTGTTTCAGCTATTTCAATGGATGGGTATGCACGCATAAATTGTCAGTGCGTAACCCGTTCGATTGCTGCTGCTGCTGCTGCTGCTGCTGCTGCAGGCGATGGACATTGTGCACCCCTGGACGCTTGACGCATCGGGCCAGCCGCTGCTGCC
This sequence comes from Tetradesmus lagerheimii, assembly GCA_902809745.2. Taxonomy (NCBI): domain Eukaryota; kingdom Viridiplantae; phylum Chlorophyta; class Chlorophyceae; order Sphaeropleales; family Scenedesmaceae; genus Tetradesmus; species Tetradesmus lagerheimii. Next base: position 144,369 of record CADDIJ020001450.1, on the reverse strand, counting down.
CATCACCACCTTCAGCATCGCCATGATCCACCGGCAGTCAGGGGGGAAGCTGCCGCTGTTTGTGGAGGTGAGAGAGTGTGCCTGCAGCATCCTTGCTGTCAGTATGAATGCACGTTGATTCTAGGGTCAGGTTGGGATGGCAGGAGGTGTGGAGGTATGGAGGCGCATGAGGATTCTCATCACAGCAAGCTGCCCTTCTTTGTGGAGGTGAGAGGCACTGCTGGCTAACTCGTCTGCGCAGATCCAGTGCACTGGACTGGAACAGCTTGGCTCTTCTTGGCGCCCGGGGACGATGGCACTGCTGAAGGTGGTGCTGATGCATGCACATACTCCGACTCTGCGCCTGCAGTTTATGACAGTTATGCAAACCCATGCACATGGTGTAACCCTTCTGCAACTGCATTTGCATATACAGCATCGATCATAACTGGTTCCTGCTTCCTTCTGCAGGGCATTAAGGCTCTGCAGCAGCTGGTGCCTGGTGACCGTGTTTCAACCGCTCAGTGAGCACATGGCACCAACCTGCTGCAACTGGCAAACACCTGCAAACACCAACAGTCATGTGTGCTGCATATGGTTGTGCCTCCGGCAGGGCATCAAGACGCTCAAGCAGCTGGTGCCTGGCGACTGCGTGTTGATTGCTCAGTGATCACATGGCACCAACCTCCTGCACCGATTGTAATTCCTGCAGACCCTTGCACTGCATTGACTGGTGCCTGCTGCCTCCTGCAGGGCATCAAGGCGCTGCAGCAGCTGGTGCCTGGCGACCGCGTGCTGATTGCTGAGGCCTGCAACCACAACAGGATCACAGACCACTGCAACGACATAGGCATGGTGCAGGTGTGAACATGGTGTTGGTGTCAGTTTTTGGATCGGCATGTTTTGGCACGGCATGGTGTGATGATGGTGATGATCACCATCACCTGCACGGTGCAGGCGTGTAGGCAGCCACCACTGCCAGCCTCCGCGCCTGTGCACTGCTGATAAACGTGAAGCGTCGACATCTGCAATGACTTGCCGCCTGCATGCATCACACAGGTGCATGCGGTACGCCACGTTTTCTGCTTTGATATGTGTGCTGCATCAAGGGTGTTCATGCTCTCTTGCAGTCAAGTACGTGCAGCTGACGTGCTCATGCGTGTCTGCTGCTGTGCGTTATCGTGCTGCAGATCCCTCAGAAGTTGGAGAGGCTATGCGGCAAGGGGCTGCAGCTCGAGCACGCCTTTGGCAGGTGCGCACGCTGGGCCTGTGAATGCCGGAATGCTGCTGGTGTTCGTTCTGGAAGCAGAAGATGCATCACTGCGCTGCACAGCACGCACTCAGCTGTGTTTTGCTACACTCAAGCAAGCTGTGGCCGTTTTAAGAAAAATGTGCACACCATTGCTGTGTGCATGTTGTTGTGCTGTACATGCGCAGGGAGTACCCAGACCTAGCTGAGCAGGAGGGCAGCAGCAGCAGCAGCAGTGCTGCCAAAGCCTCATCATCCAGTCACCTGACCCACTGCTCTTTTGCATCTGTGTTTGCTTGTTACGCTTACGCCCGCTGCAGGGAGTACCCGGACCTAGCTGAGCAAGAAGGCAGCAGCAGCAGCAGCAGCAGCAGTGGTGGCGTGCCGCGCTTCAAGCTGGCGCTGCACTGCGGCGGCTGCATGATTGATGCTCAGAAGATGCGCGCACGCATCGCCGACATGGAGGACGCAGGTGCGCCTGGGGAGGAAGGACTAACAACTTCTGGCTGATGCAGATGTGCTAGTTCATTCAGTAACATGTTATGCTGTCAGCGCTGCTGTTGAGCTGAGCTATCAAAGGACCTGTATTTCCCGTTGCAGCTGATGTGTGACGTTGACACCAAGTTTGCACATGCTGCTAGTTGCTGCTGCTGCTGCTGCAGACATGCCTGTGACCAGTCATGGCTTCTTCTCAATTGAAGGCCGCATGCAGACACATTGTCGGCTTTGCCAAATGCGTCCCTGCTGCTGCTGCTGCTGCTGCTGCTGCTGCTGCTGCTGCTGCCGCAGGCGTGCCTGTGACCAACTACGGCCTGTTCCTGAGCTGGGTGCAAGCCCCTGAGGCGATGCGGCGAGTGCTGCAGCCCTGGGGCGTAGACATGTGAAGCGCTGCGGAGGGTTTCGTTCCTCTGAAGATGCGTCGGGTTCCCTTTCTCTGACGTGTCTGCCCGTGATGGGCTGCTCCAGGCCACTCCAAGGTTTGAGGGTGGGCTGGCGATAGGCCCCCGCGAGGCACTGTAGCAATTGTTGAGGTGCTGCGGACAACAAACCCGAAATGATGCGCACAGGCAGCTGTGCATGCTGCTGGGGTGCCCCCTTTGAACTGTTTGGTTGAGTGTCGGCTTGGTGTGCCTAGTTGCCAGAGGCCTTGTGTTACTTGTGTATATCAGATTCGTTGGAAGCATTGCCGTATGCGCAGGACTACACATAAGGCCATAGAGCCATATACGGAAAACGTGACTTACCTAGCTGGTGAATGCAAGGTGTGTCATGGAAGCAATGTGCGACAGAGATTGCATACACGCGTTTATCATGCTCAGCAGCAGCAGGTCATGTATTGCGGGGCATATCATGGCCTTCAGCTTACCCAATTATGTGTCTTGTCGTGCTGGTATGAGGTATTGGCTGTATTGCTGCATGCCGCAGCTCTGCTGCCAAGCGGCGGTACAGCAACATGTTGTGCTGCGCAACTTGCGCATGCCTTGATCTGTATCCGTGTGGTCTGCGGTTGTTTTCATCAAGGGTTGATGACAGTATGTTGCTTTTCACGTTAGGACATTGCTTGAAACTCAATTAAGTGTCAATATGAAGCAGCAGCGAAGCAATTGGCTGCAAGTGCGCAGGATGTCGTGTTCGCACTTCCTATGGGTGTGCTGATAGCGTGTTCGGCATGGCATGATGCATGGACATGAAGAGCAAAACAATATTGGCGAGATTAAGCACAGCAGTTACTGCGGACAGCAGTAGCGGCAGCAGCACTGCTGAGCGGCACCCTGGTGATTGAGCCCTAGTATGTGCACACGTGGTCAGTGACAGTTTCTGATATGTGTGTAACAGTGGTTCGCAAAGTTGCTTTACTGAGCGTGTGAGTAGGCGCAGAAACTGCAGTGCTGCCGGTTGACCCTGTTTTAACTCGCTCTTACAGCCTGGTGAAGTCTTGCCGGCACACCTTGTGAGTGCAACTGTCTGCGGGCTTGCCAGACAGTTATCCTGTAACCTGTACAAACACAAATATAATATTATAACGAGTTTTTAATTCTTGATCGTGCAATTAGACATCGATGACGAGCTGCCACCGCTTGTTGTCCCGAAAGACTGCCGTGAGTACCTCGCAGCACCAAATAGTTTGTGTTATATACTAAGCGAAGCCTAACCTCACAGACGGCGTATCCATTTGTTGTGCAGGCTGGGTACAAGGCTGCATGCAGCTCGTTGCCATGTGGCCCTCAGCTCAGGCACACCACAACCCTGCAGCACACCAGGTATGGTCCTGGCTTCTGCAGGAATCAACAGCAGCTGTTTGTTTCACACATGATGTGTTCGCTACAAGTGTGTCCCATTGTGCGCAAGCAGGGTGGTGCTGCCAGTGTTCATCAAAGCTGTCAACATGCATGCTGCTACTGGTGCTGCTGCTGCTGCTGCTGCAACTGTTGTTGCCTGTAGGTCAGCTAGGCCTGTGCTGGTTGCTGCTGCAAATGGTGGCAGCTGGTACGAGCAGGCACCAGCACGAAGCAGCAGCAGCAGCAACAGCAGTGGCGGCGGCGGCAAGCAGCAGCAGCAGCAGCAGCAGCGGCAACGCAGCAGACATTACTACGACACAACACCCAAACGCGGCAAGCCGCGCGGCGACGCATCACAAGGTGGAAGTTCACGGTATGAAGATGACGATGAAGATGACCAGGAAGATGGCAACGGGCCAGGCTGGTGGGAAGTTCCGCGTGAAGTGAGGAATGAACGGCAGCAGCAGCAGGCAGCAGCAGCTGCCAGGAGTGCTGCTGATGGGCTGCAGCTGCTGCCCTGGCAGGAAGAGAGGCTGCTGCTGGCTGCCTCTGGCAGCAAGAAGAAAATGCAGGTGAGCTGCAGGCGGCGTGTATTTGTGTGTGGCCCTTTTGTGCTGTAGGTGCAGATGCTTGCAGCAGGTCTGGGGTTGAGTTGAGAAACGTCAGGATTAGCTGGCCTGAGGGGCTGGAACGCTTGCACCGGTTTGGGGATTTGGCAAGGCAGAAGTGCTTGCCTGGACGTGTAATTTACTCTACATCGGGCTGTTGCTAATAGCGTGCTGAGCAACCCTTGATGTCCTGATTCCGTATTTCTATATGTCCTTATTCCGCAATTCTATATGTCCTTTATTTGAACTGCAGGTGCAGTCGCTCGCGTTGGACCTTGGCCTAGACAGGACAGAGGTGCTGGCATTTGTCGCTGACTTCAGAGCAAAGCCAAAGCAGGAGCAGGCCCGGCTGCTGGCCCCGCTGCAGCAGCAGATCAAGCAGCAGCAGCAGCAGCAGCAACAGAAGCAGCAGCAACGGACGCAGCGGCAGGAAGCAACAGCAGCAGCAGCAGCGGATCCGTTCTGGGCCGCACCCAGCAGCAGCAGCGGCGCCGACGCAGCAGCAGCTGCAGCTGCAGCAGCGGCTGTGCCAGCCACGCTGCCATTCAGTGAGCGAAACCCTAACACGGGGTATGTGCCGTTTGCTGCGCGGCGCGATGCTGCTGCTGCTGGCGGCCGCAAGGGCCGGAGATTGCCAGCGGAGGTGCTTCGCACGCTTGAGGGAGTGTATGGTCGGAGCCCCTGGCCCAGCAAGGAGGTTGTTGCTGGCCTGTTCGACCTACACAGGCTGCCCAGGTGGGTGCTTGTTATATTTTATATGATGTTTATTAGATTTGTTATATTTCATGTATCGTTTGAGAGAGTGTATGGCCGCAGCCCCTGGCCCAGCAAGGAGGTTGTCGCTGGCCTGTTTGACCTGCACAGGCTGCCCAGGTGGGTGCTTATTTGTACTTATTGCATGCAGGTTATTTTTGCTGTAGTAGAGCAAGGAGCACAGAATGCAAATTGTAAAGGGTTGCAGTGTATGCAATGCACAGTGGTGATGTTTCCGGTGAGGTGGGTGCTGGGGAAAGCAATGCACATCTGTACCAGGTTTGCAGCGGTGGGATTGCTGCGTGTGCATTGGTTGCGACAGGCACAGGCAGCAGACAGATACAATGTGTGCACCTTGAGTGTTGCTCTATAGCGGGTGCTGCTTGCATGTATGTCAAAGAACGGATGTTTATCTGCTGCTGCAGGGACACTGTGCTGGACTGGTTCACTGCGCGCCGCGACATGGAAGGCGTCCCACACAACCCCCGCCAGGCAAAGCTCCTAGCACGCAACAACGCAGCAGCAGCAGCACAACAAGCACCCGCAGCAGCAGCGGTACCGCCACAGCAGGCTGAACAACAGCAGCAGCAGAAAGCAGGCGCTGATCCAGCAGCAGCAGCAGCAGGTGGTGGTCAGGCGGTGTCGCGTCTCACTGCGCGTGAGCTGGCAGCGCTGCGCAGTGCACTGCCCAGCCCCAACAAGTTCAAAGGTGCCAAGCTTGCTGAGGAGTTAGGCATAAAGGCCGGCAAAGGGCCGGAGCTTGAGATATCTGGCATTACGTTTGTGGCACGTGATGGGGCTGTAGCGTGGCGCGGTGCATGGCGGCGGCGCAGGGCTGCAAAGGGGCTGCCTGCGCAGCGGCTGGACTTCCAGCAGTGGTTCCTGTGAGGAGGCGTTGTTGCAGTGGTGCCGGTGTTGCAAAGGTTCACTGCAGCAGCACTAGCAGCAGCAGCAGCAGACCGGGAACCTGCCTGCGCAACGGCTGGACTTTCAGCAGTGGTTCTTGTGAGGCGGTGTTGCTGCAGTGGTGGTGTGGGATCTATAGTTTGTGAGGAAGGTGTGCAATGGTTTGCTACAGCAGCTTTTGCAGCAGCACTTCCAGCAGTGGTTCCTGTGAGGCGGCGTTGTTGCAGTGGTTGGTGATCTGGTGACGTGAAGGCGGCGAGCAATGGTGCAGTGCAGCAGCTCCAGCAGCAGCAGCAGCAGCAGGCCCGGAAGCTGCGTTCTTTTGGACCTCCAGCAGTGGTTCCTGTGAGGCGTTGCAGCAGTGGAGGCGGCGCAGGGCCGCAAAGGGGCTGCCTGCACAGCGGCTGGACTTTCAACAGTGGTTCCTGTGAAGTGTGGTGGATGGTGATATGGTGTGTGGAGATGGCGTGCATGGCGCGCTGCAGCAGCAGCAGCAGCAGGCTGAAAGCTGCATGCTCCTGTTTGATGTAGCAGAGTGGAGGTCAGCAGCGGGCCTGCTTGCGCAGCGGCTGGACTTCCAGCAGTGGTTCTTCTGAGGCGGCAATGTTGCAGTGGTGGTTAGTGATCTAGATGTTTGTGAGGAAGGTGTGCAATGGTTTGCTACAGCAGCACTAGCAGCACAGCAGCAGCAGCAGCAGCAGGCCGGCAAGCTGCTTCTGATTTTGCAGCAGTGGTTCCTGTGAGGCGTTGCAGCAGTGGAGGCGGCGCAGGGCTGCCAAGGGGCTGCGCAGCGGTTGGACTTCCAGCAGTGGTTCCTGTGAGGCGTGGTGGTTGGTGATCTGGTTTGTTGACATGGCTTGCAATGGTTTGCTACAGCAGCACTAGCAGCAGCGGCAGCAGCAGGGCGCACGCATGCCATGCTGCTCATGCAAGTTAGGCTGGCTTGACCCACTATCAAGCGCTGCTGGTTGTCAAGTTTAACACGTTCAAAGCAGTAGCTTCTTCGGGGCCGCCCGCCCTTTGCAATGTGTGTTCTTCCCGCCACCCGTGTGACTGGTCACTGGCACTGAACACTGGCAGGCTTGGGTGTTGGTGTGCACGGCTGGCATGCAACAAATTCATTGCAGTCTTCAGACAAGTGCCCTCTTGAATATCGGCATCTACCAAAGCATATGCATTATCCGCTGTTGCACGCGAAGTTCGCCGGTGTGTCAGTGGGGTGGCCTTGTTGACAACGCTTCTGAAAGGGCCTTTAAGGGATGTTAGCACAGGATGCGGTGTTTGAGTGGAGAATCAAGCGCTACAAGCATCGAGGTACAGGTTGTTTTGGAGTGAAATGTGCGAATCGCATTTGCGGCAGGGATCGTCAGAGGATCGTGTGCCCAAAACACAACCCCAACCACGCAAAAGCTATACCATCAAATCAGCGACACATTCATGTACACATTGCTTTGGATATTCTCCCGCGAACTAGCCCTTCAACTAGCGCTCCTCGCAACATATAGCTACAGGATGTCTCAAAAGTTTTGACTGCTGCCAGCAGTTTTAGGCATTTCAACACTAAAACAGATGTATGTTGCTTGGAATCACAGCAGCACAGCCACACAATGGCAGTTACATGACTGCTGCCCTCAACCCTGCAGTTTCAGGCACTGCAACTCAGGTTTGGAGCATGCCATCACTAGAATCTGCCTCCAGGTGGACTTAGAAAAAAACTGCTGCTTTTCACTGCTTTTTAGTGGGTGCAGCAAAACCCAGAAAGCACACACATTGGCCCAGCACCAGGTGCAGCCAGCCTGCAAAACCCAATGCCATGACACCAAGGCCCACACCTGTAGCTTTGCATGCCAGACCAGACCACAGCAACACACGTGAACAGCTTCAGAAGGCACTGCTGTGATACAGGCAGCATCTGTTGACCAGCAGGCACCAGGAAGGCATGCCAGGGCATGCACGGACCACAATACAGCCCTGGCAGCACTGCAGCACCCCGCAAAACAAGAACAGAGCCCAATCAAGTGCTTTTTGGCGTCACGCGTCATGCGGCTAAGGTTATTCACACGCGCGCGCGGAACTGTTTTTGACCACACCCCGACTTACACCAGCGACCTCCCGGACACCACGCTGGCACGTTCCCACTTAGCCAAAACAGCACATGATCAGATGCTGCTCACCACAATGTATCTCGTATGTGGGCAGCATCGATTAACAGTCACTCTCTACTACGTGGCACAGCTCTCATTCCGTTTTCAAAACTTTTGAGACATCCTGTAGCTTGCACAGTGAAAGTCCGCTGCTTTGAGTAGTCAAGGATCGAGCCGTGAGGCACCACGTTCCAGTGCAGTTGTGATACTTAGCACTAACCGTGCTGGTGAGCATGGAATAGCAGCCAGCTGCATGCCCTGCCTTGACCTTGTGGTGAAAACAGGGTGACAGGGGTTACACGGCTCCACGTGCGCACTACAGCAGACGTGCAGGACGAATTTGAATTGTCGCAGATGTTATCGAGATGATGCAGGGTGTGTAGGCAGTGCACCACTCTTTCCGCTGTAGATCACGGGTGATACGTGGCTCCAACCCGCTGTGCCGTTCTGTACCGCAGTGTCCACAATAGCGCTCAGTAGCAGCTACAACGTCAGTAATACATACAAATATCTGTATGCAGTCCGTGAACGGTCCTTCCGGCCTCGACTTGGTGTGGGGCTCCACATGCTGGTGATGGCGTAGGTGACTCCTACTCACTTCCGAGCGCGATGTGCGGTACAGAAGTGACGGGATCAACGCAGCAACACCTCGAAGCGTCGCGGTACCCGATGTGCTGTCCTTCGGTTGGGCAGTGGCAACAGCAGCAGCAGCAGCAGCAGCAGCAGAAAGTACAGCAGCAGTTTCAGCAGCAGCAGGCTCAGCAATCACAGTCACAGCTGATGCTGTTTGAGGATCTGTTCGATGAAGACGATCTTTTCACAAATAACACAGACGTCCACGGGACAGCCCCTGCCAGTGTTGACGACTGGCTTGCCAGCTTCTATAGCGCTGATCAGTTGATGACGACACCTACAACAGCAGCAGCAGCAGCAGCAGCTGCAGTACCTGCTGCAGCAGCTGCCAAAGTTTGTGACAGCCACTCCAGTCCACTGAGTGCTGTAGCTAGCATCAGCAACATCAGCAGCTGCAGTCTTCATACTATCAGCGATTCACCTGCAGGCTGGCAGCAGTCACCAAACAGCAGCTGGCAGCAGCCACACTGGCAGCTGCAGTGGCAACTCCCGCTGCTTGCCGAACCAACGCCACAGCAGCAGCAGCAGCAGCAGCAGCAGCAGTGTCACCCGGAGCAGCTGCTGCAGCCCATTGCAGCAGCAGAGACAGCAGGAGACCTGATTGGTGCCATTGGTGACTACCTCGACGCTGCTCTGGCTAGCAATGTGACGCATCCTGACGCCAATGCACCATCAAACAGCAGTAGCAGCAGCAGCCTGGAGAGTGCACTGATGAGCGCTTTGAGGGGAGCAGCTGACCCTGCTGCCGCCAGTGCAGACCCACTCGCAGCAGCAGCAGCAGCAGCAGGCGTGTTTGCCGGGTGTGCTGTAGACGGCCCAGCAACTGGCGTTGCTGATCCACACAGTTCAGGCTGCTTTGCTGTACCTGCTCCTGCTGCTGGTATGTTTGGCAGCAGCAGCGTTCCTTCTGCAGCAGCAGCAGTAGCAGCACCAAGCAAGGTGCTTTTTGCAAAGCGCAAGCCTGCTCAGCAGCCTGCGGCGCTGAAGCGCAGCGCAAGCGATGATGCAATGCAGAGCACCCGCAGCCACAAAATGGCTCGCCTAGCCATAAGACAGCAGCAGCAGCAGCAGCAACAACAGCAGCAGCAGAATGCAGGCGGAGCTACTTCAACAGCTGCAGCCACATGTGCTGGCAGCAGCAATGCGGCCAGGCAGCAGCAGCTAGCAGGCCTATGCCCCGCTGCTGCTGCTGCTGCTGCCAGTGTGCAGAAGCGCGCTCTGCAGCAGCTGCTGGTGCAGCGACTGCGCCGTTTGCTGGACAGATCCAATGGCCGCAATGCTGCGCTGGGCTGCAGACGCACCTGATGGCCGAGCAAATGATAGTATGTTTGAGTTTGTGCATGGAGAGATGGCGGGTGGATGGTTTGGATTATTGGAGGTGCTGTGTGCAGAATCACCTGGTTGGTTCTTGATCCAAAAAGATGTCATCAGCAATGGTGGCCCACCGGGCTCACCAAGTGAGCTGGATGGTGGGCAGCTGCATGAATCCACCTATCGGCGGTAATGTTGCTGTTGCACTACGATCGTGTCTGCAATGTGCAGTTGGTTTGGTGTCATTTGGACAACTAAGTGCTATGCTATATACTATTCCAACGAGTACACTGTGGCCATGAGCTTACCCAGCTCTCGGCCACACCTGCTACAACTGCCAAGTACCACAGTATCCCTTAAGCATTAGGAGCTGAGTACTACAGTAACCTTTATATTGCTAAGTACTACATTTAGCAATGCAGGCATGCTGATCACAATGCTGAGCTGATGTACATCTGTGTGTATGTGTGTGCCATTGCAGTGTGGAGGTTTGGGAAGTGAACATTTGGCGCGTGGTTATGTCAGGTGGTGGTGTCTTTTGAGATGCCGCAACTTTTGAGGAGTGGTTGATATGGATGATCTCTGGTGCAACTAGCATCGCATCCATTGTGTTGTGCCATTGGATTGCGCTCATGTTGGCTTTAGCCAGTTTACTCCCGCTTTTATGGTGTTTCAAAGCACACTTTTAGGTGTGCCAGCTTATGCCTTGTACAATCCTGATCGAGAGTCTAGGACTATTTTGGCTTCAAAGTTGCTTCAATCTCCCTTTTTGGCGCAAGATTGCGTTCACTTTGTGTGGTGCATGCCATCTGAGATGGCGAACGGCCTACGTGTAACTTCCACTCTCTAAATTATGAACGCATGCATTCTGTGTAGCACCGGTATTTGTTCTGGGGCTGCCTCTACTGCAGTGCCAGGATTGCTACAGCCTTGCCCCTTTTCTCTGTATATGTTTCAACATCCATCAAAGCGTGCTGGCTCCCAGCAGCAGGTCTGATCAACTGCCATCATAATATGGCACGTGCATGTTGTGCATCCTATGCAGGTTCTGGTGTGGCTCGGGTGAGCTAGCACGCGCTGCCGCGTTGCTGCTGTACGTTGCCGCTGGTGGTCATGCATATCAAGTGCTGCTATGCTACTGCACTAGAGCTGGCCTTGCAGGTTTGAGATCATAAGGCTGCGCAACCCCTCACGCCTCTCAGTACTATATTGCACGTGTTGGCAATAGACACCCACGGCTGTGCACAGCAATAGTACTGCCGGGCGCCGGGCGGTGTTGCTGTTGCTTGCTGTGCATTGTCTTGGGTTGTTGGTTACGGCTGCACACTCCTGTTGCTGCTTCTACTGCATGTGATAAGCTATGGTCGATCCTGCAACGGGCGCGCGCAGGGTGCAACACATCTTATCTGTTGTCTGCGCATTCATTGCGTGGCATGGCATGTTGCAGCGAGTCACATTACTACACCGGCATTTACGATTGGGCCATGGGCCGCCTACTACTGCTGCTGTGGCGGCACAGGCAGCAGCTGCAAGCTGCTGGATACAATGTCAGCTCTTAAGTGCACGTTGCGGCCCAAGGCTGAGTATTGCCTGGCCATCAGCATTCTTTGCTCTCTTGAGCCATAATGCATGCTCTGCAACAGCCTGCTGCCAATCAGCGGCTGCTGCATACGCGCTGCAGCCTTGGGTGTCCCCTTATCTGTGCTGTGCTGTTTGTTTGCCAGGCGCTTTCAGTAATCGCACACAATTACAGGCACAGCAACTTGTATCGCTCTCCAGCACTGTCACGTATTTGTTGGACTATACTTTGGATGCCAGTCGTGGGTTCTGTAGATGGCTTTTGGAATGCATGTGCAGCATGCATGCTGCCAGCCGGGCTGGTGAGCTGCGCCTGCAAAGCTTGGCAGCAGATACTGGGCCACCACTTGGCTGGCACTGCTGCCGTCTTTGATTCAATTCTGCACATGTTTTTATATTCACACCTCAGTCTGCACCCACATGCACCTTGTTCAGTCGATCCCCAGGGGCTAAAATTTTGCGCCTTCAGCTCTATGCGGTATATGGCATTTGCTGCGCTGCCTTTCCTTGTGCATGCAGCCGGGTTGGTGAGCTGCGCCTGTAAAGCTGGACAGCAGGAACTGGGCCGCCACTTGGCTGGCACTGCTGCTGCTGCTGGGTGTGTTACGCTGCAAGCTTGCTACTGCTGCTGCTTGTGCTGCTGCTACATTTGGCGGTGAGTGCTTTTTGGCGACACATCAAAAAACTTATTTGTCCTTGACTGTGGGTTGCCCCTCACACGCCCTGCTGTTACACACACAGCTCGTCATTAAGTACTAGATCGCCGCACATGCTTGACCAGTTCTATTGTGGATTTGCTGCATGCTATGTTCCAACGGTATGCAACACCCGCAGGTGCGCTCAGATGCAATCAAAGTGGCACCACTGGGCCAGCACCCACCAAGCACTTGCACAGCCTTTTCCTCCTGGTCGGCCCACCGTGGGCATTGGCAATGCTGCGACTGAAATTGTTTGATTGGTCAGTTCAAGAAGTATGTGCTGCCAGATGCAGCTCTGGCACACCAATTTTGCATGACTGACGCATCGCAGTATGTTGGCCGCCAACGGTGTCTCACGCTGTACTTGTTTCAGTGGTGGGAGTGTGTACAAGTGCCTATTTCCCAAGTGCCGGAGGCGGCCATGTATGTACCACATTCAGTGGATGTACTAGTGTTTCACCAGCAGTTGTGGGCCGTCAGATCGGTTGTGCTGCCTTGCTCCAAGCATGATAACACGTCAGATTCCAAGGCACTGCCTTGATGTGCTGACAGCCGCACCCACACAGCACAGCACAGCACAGCATCTGTTGGTCCGCCTTGCACAGCCTTGGTGTGTCCACAGCACACGCCCAACGACTGGCCATGACATGCATCTGCTCAAGTGAAGCCAGAAGCAGGTGCACATGGCCATTTCTCATCACTTGTGTTGTTGCAGTGACAAGCTTAGCGTGACGTTAACACCAGCGGCTGCTGCTCTGAGCAGCAGTGTCTGCTTTGCCTGGTGTGCATCAATCGTGATGATCAAGGTTTCTGCCTTGGTCAGTGACACTGTGACAGGCAGTCAATGATTGAGACGTTGTGATCTTGTAAAGTGAACGATTTTAGGCGGATCCTGGACCCCAGGTAAAAGCAACATCATACCTCGATGCAAAGCTTGACCAGGCGCCTTGTGTCGGTGACTGCCATGAGCTAGCTGGACAGCAGCTGCCGTGACAGAATGCTCTGTACTTGCGCACCAGCTGGTGGCCTATTGTAGATAACAGCCCGACGTAGGCTGACAGATTGGATGTGGTACCACGGGTGTAACAATGAGAATAGATTGGATGTGGTACCACGGGTGTAACAATGAGAATAGATTGGATCTGGTACTACGGGTGTAACAATGAGAATAGATTGGATCTGGTACCACGGGTGCAACAATGAGAATAGATTGGATCTGGTACCACGGGTGTAACAATGAGAATAGAACGTCTGTGGGCTTGCACGCCGCACTAGTCACTGCGCGCTGCCAGTGGCATCATTTGCTGCACATTGGTATGGTGCTATGCCATGCAATGCCATTGCACAGTGTGCAGTGAACAGCACTGCAGTGCAGTGCTTTAGACAGCAGACACAGTACCTCCTGCCAGGAAGCATGGCATGCTTGTTGAAATACAAGATGTCACACAACTGTACTATAGTTGCTATGCCATGCCATGCCATGCCATGCCATGCAATGCAATGCAATGCATCGCACAGCACTGCCTTGCAGTGCTGGCCTGCTTGCCACACCACAGCTGCATCGGTTCAGCCCCGATTGGCTGATGCTATGCTATGCAATGCGCTGCAGTGCAGCCTGCAGCAGCGGCTGTTCTGTTTGCCCCACAGGCCTTGCTTGCAGGGGTAGCGTGTCACTGCGTGTTTTTTATCCTGCTGGAGTGCTGGTAACTTTTCATAGGTGCACTGGTTCATCCCCGCTTTGCTGGTGCAGTGCCCTGCCCTCCACACACTGCTGAGGGCGTCACTCCTGGCCGCCACAGCTCAGCTGCTGTGGTGGCATGGCTCAAGCTGCCCAGACCCCAGTGGAAGGACTGCAGCAGCAGCAGCAGCAGTGGCAGCAGCAAAAGGAAGATGATCAGTGGCTGCACAGATTTGTGTGGGCACCTCACCATGTGTACAGTGCCGAAGTGATCCGGCTCATGCTGCTGCTGTTGGTGCTGCAGGTGACATTGTACAGCATGCACACTGTACACACATCTGCCTGATATTGCAAGTGTGAATCTCTGCCAAGCAAGATCTTCCTGCTTCAAGCAGGAAGCTTAGTAAGCAGAGCAGACCTTTGACTGCTTAGCAGTGTGCGGCAGCCAGGTCGGCCCATTTACGCCTGCCACTCAGGCTGAGCAGGCACACAGTGCAACACGTTACTGACAAACTGCCTTGCAACAGCAGGCCGCATCACCACAGTCATGATCAGCGGTGCTGCCTTGCTGTGTCAGCCAACCCACCTGCCACTCCGGCCAGTTGCTTGCCAGCAGTGCTGCTGTCTCAGGCATCCGCATGCCTAGGCGTCCCACAAAGTGGTTGTACGCCACCTCCCAGCCAGTCGGCAGAAACATAACACCAATCAAATATTTGAATCCGTCTGTCAGCTGCGCCACTGGCTCCATGGTCGTCATGTTATACGCGGACCAGGATTGCTGCCGGATGTCGAACTTCCACATCGTGCCTTCCGGCGCGGGCGGCATCGCCTCGCCGAACCGGAAGCCGTTGGGAAGCAGCGAAGGGTCGTTCGACTGATACGCTCGGATGATGCGTGCATGCAGCTCGAGTGCTGCCACCATCGCGTAATTACTGCTGGAGTAAAGGTCCTCTCCCTGCTGCCAGGCAATCTCTGCCGACTGGATCAGTCCACCTGAGCAAGGCAGACCACCAGCAGCAGCGAACAAGCAATGCCAGGGTTGCAGGGATGTGTGGATACACTACAGAGCCTTTGTAAAAAGAACTGTTTCTGATCAGCATGCAGCAGTATACTGCTTTTGTGGCTGGCCAGGCTCAGCAGGCAACCTGCACATGTCCCAGCAATCCAATGTTGCAACGATTGTATACTGAGCAAAGCTGATCAGCTCAGCTCAGTTGATTACCCTGCATTCTTTTGTCAGCGAACCCGTCCCGCAGGGCTCAATTACACTCGACAACAATTAGTACAGGTTCTATCACTCAAGAATGACTCGGCGTACTCACCGAAGCCAAACTGTGAGTGGTAGATGTCCCTCAACGTTTCGCTGCACTCTCCAATCATGCGCCCTCCCTCAGCATTCGCTCCCTTGCCCCATTTGAGGTAGTCCTTCAGGGTTTCGTGGTACAGCCGCACACCCTTGTCATAACGTGCACGGTTGTCTGTTAGTATGCCATATGACATGAAGCACTCAGCCACTGTGGAGTGCCAGTTGCCTGCAGCAGATGCAGCAAGTGCATGCACAACGCTTATCGGCAGCAACGCAGTGGTGCATGTACCAAGAAAGAAGCACTGGGACCTAGAATAAGAGCAGAACACAGGAAAGCAGAGTCCCTCATGGTGCAAGTGACGCTGATCGCCACATGCACATGGTGATTCAGCACTGTTGATGCCTGCCATTCAGCACTACATGTGGCCTCAAATTGTGACGGCTGCTGCACACAGTACACATGCTATGTCACCTTTCCAGGCCAAGCGAAGCGTCCGTCATGCGCACTTCAAGTGCTTACAGTAGCGGCTAGCTAGCTAGCGCAGTGGACTCCATAGGACTCAGGCATATGAGAGCCAATACCATCATCATCTTACACACTGCTCACCGTAAAGGTGCTTGGTGCCAATTTCAAGGTTGACGCGTGTCACTTCATCAGCATAGAAATCCATCTGGGGCATCATCACGCCGTCAACCCAGGCAGCAAAGCGCTGCAGCATGCCGGCAGCAGCAGGCTGGTCACGCAGCAGCTCCAGGGCCTTGGCCATAGTGGCACACGCTGCAGCAGCAACAGCAAGAAGCAGCGCATATGCAGTTTAGTTCTACCACCCCCCATCATATCAGCAGCAGGCTGGTCTCGCAGCAGCTCCACAGCCTTGCCCATGGTGGCACACGCTGCAGCAGCAACAGCAAGAAGCAGCACCACCGATACAGTCCATTGCCAGCAGCGAAGCGCTGCAGCATGCCGGCAGCAGCAGGCTGGTCTTGCAGCAGCTCCAGGGCCTTGGCCATGGTGGCACACGCTGCAGCAGCAACAAGCAGCAGCAGCAGCGCATGTGCAGTTCAGTGCCAGCAGCAGCAGCAGCAGCAGGATCGTCTCCGAGACGGATGGAGCTGCTGGCAGCAGCTCCAAGGCCTTGGTAATGGAGGCACACGCTGCAGCGGCAACAAGACGCAGCGTCACAGGTAGACTTTGCTGCCAGCCACCGCCGCAGCAGCAGGTAGAGGGCCTTGGGCACAGTAGTGCATGCTGCAATATGAGGCGATAATCAATTACATGCACACAGGTAAATGGTGGAGAATTGCTGCAGCAACTTTTGCTGTTGGAAATGCCACTGCCGCAAGCCCAGAACTAGTGTGCTATGTGCATCAAGGGCACTCTTTCTTGAATGCTGCACGAAGCCAGCAGCGGCATTTGTGACGTTATAGCAGACCTACTGCCTTGCCCGTGATGGCTGCTGTATGCAGGCTGCATGAGCAGCAACGCAGCTGCTGCAACAAGAGCAGGTTGTACAATGTACGACAAAGCATGCTCACCTTGTATGTCTGCCCAATTCACTGTGAAGGCTCGCGGCGGCATCTAGTGGGCTGCGACATGTTACTTTGCTATTGTTATTGTTACTGTGTCACTCACCCCACCCAGCCTCCAGTGGACCGTTCTGCTCCTTCTGTCCCCACACTTTGTTGGTACGTGCCCATGCATCGATGATGTTCAATGCATTCGCCATGTAACGGTCATCTCTTGTTGCCAGGTACGCCATTGCTTGCTTCAGCGACTGCTCTGAGTCAAACTCCACCAAGGAAATGTGGGCACACAGAATGCTGGGTGCTTCTGCGGGGTAGTGGCTGGGGCACACCACCTTCTCCGTATTGATGCCAGACCTGCAATATGGATGGGGCAGCAGCAGCAGCAGCAGGAACAAAGAAAGGTATAAGCACGTGCTATTTATAGAATTCTGGGTGTTTCTTCAGGATGGTGGCTAGGAGCAGCAGCAGCAGGAACAGCAGGAACAGAGGGAGATGTGGGCACACAGGCTGCTGGGTGCTTCCGCGGGGTAGTGGCTGGGGCACACCACCTTCTCCGTGTTGATGCCAGACCTGCAGAGTGGACGGGGCAGCAGCAGCAGCAGGAACAAAGAGGGATATGAGCACGTACTATCTTTCAAAAGCTGGGTGCTTCTTCAGGATACGGGCTGGAAGCAGCAGCAGCAGCAGCAGCAGCAGGAACAAAGGGATATGTGAGCACACAGGATGCTGAGTGCTTCCGCAGGGCAGTGGCTGGGGCACACCACCTTCTCCGTACTGATGCCAGACCTGCAGAGTGGACGGGGCAGCAGCAGCAGCAGCAAAAAGAACAGAGAAAGATGTGGGCACATACTGTGTTGAAGATGCTGGGTGCTTCCGCGGGGTAGTGGCTGGGGCGCACTACCTGCTCTGTATTGATGCCAGACCTGCAGAAAGTGAGTTGGCAGCTGCAGCAGCAACAGCAGAGAGAGATGTGGGCACGCAAGATTCTGCCACAAATCCAGTGGGTGCTTCTGCAGGATAGTGCTCGAGTCACCCCACCTTCCCCTCCAGACCTGCAGAAAGTGAGATGGCAGCAGCAGCAGCAGCACCCGGGGGCCCCTCTCAGGGTTGTTAGCGACAGCATCAGTGCGTACGCCACCTCCCAGCATCCTTATATGTGTGGGGCCTTGAACTTCTGCTCCTGGGACAGTGCAGTTCATCGTATTGTACTGTATGACATTGCGCGAAGAATTGTTCAGTGAACAGCATAGACCAGCTGAGCACTGTTCACCACTAGATGTCCACGACCTCCATCGCGTGGTGCTCTCAATCACACATCATACCAGCATCGGAATGAATTGATGCTGCTCACCACTTGGTGTCCACCACTTGAGGGCCGTAAACTATATGTTGTGCACACCATTTGAAGCCTGCTGAGCACTGCTCACCACTTGATGTCCACCACCTCCATTGCGTAGGGCCCTGAGTAGTGCATGTCACATATCAGATATGGCATGTCAGATTCGTCACCTTAATACGTCAAATATCAGCACTGCTCACCACTTGATGTCCACCACCTCCATTGCATAAGGCCCTGAGTAGTGCAGCGGCGTGTCTGTCGGCACATACCAGTTGTTGGCGTACAGCTTGGGAGGCACGCCAGCACCTGGGCAGGGAGTGCGTGCAGCAGGCAGAGGCGGCAGCAGCAGCAGCAGCATGGAGCAGCATGGAGCATCCACAACAGCAGAGGTCAGATACAGCAGTAGCTGCGCTCACACACAGCAGCTGGAGCTGCTTTGGAGTACACAGATGTGTCATGCACGCATGAGCATTATGTGTATCTGCCAATGCCATTCTGTTCAGAAAAGAAAACGCACCTAGGTTGTGGCTGCAGCAGCTGATTCATGGTAGCAACACTATTGGTATACCAGCTGCAACAAGCTTATCCGAAGCAGGAAGATCCTGACACAAACACCCTTCCCTGCTGCAAAGCATGACACAATATATAGTAGCTGCCAACGCTGCTATGTGCATGTCCCCACACATGTCTTTGATCACCATCAAACTTTGAGTTGAGTCAACTACACACATCATCTCCCACCCCTCCCCCAAAATAGTCGTATACACCGCGCACCTGAGAGCAGCACCTCCTTCGCCGCAAGCTGCGGCTGCACGCCACGCCTCACCCGCTGCTGCATGGCCACCACTTCAGCAGGCCCCATGCACGTGCCAGGGTGCACAAATCCGCTGGCGCTGCCAACCGAACGCTTCTTGGCTGCTGCCTGCTGTATGTACAGCGGAGTGGCAGCTAGCGCTGCTTGCTGGATCTGCTGCATCGCGGGCTTTGTGAGCTGGGGTACAGTTTGCTGCACGATCTGCACGACTCCTCCGTCCAGGAAGACAGGAACATCAACCTGCATGGAAGCAATTGAATATTCGAAGGTACTTCAGTGGCTTTTGAGTTTTGCGCCTGGTCTCAGTGCGTGCTTGGCCAAGATCATGCACAGAAATGCACGTCAGTCGCACAGCACATGCCTAGAGGCTCACCTTCACATTGGCTGTGCAGTTGCTGCTGTAGTGCCAGTCAAGAGGTGCTGTGTGCATGCCATACATGCCTTCTGCTGTATCGAGGTCTGGCCTGTGTGCACGAGTCAGCGGCGCCTGCATGGCTTTGGAAGCTGCTGCTGCTGTTTGGATGGCTGCTGCTGCATGTGCTGCAGCAGGGCCAGGTGATCGAAAAGCTCTGCAGCATGCTCTGAGTTCTGACGCTGATGAAAGCGGGATCTGTCCACATATGACGATTTGCATGTCGCTGTTGCAGGCATGGTCCCTGCTGGCGCGAACGCGAAGCCCAGGTGCTGCTGCTGCTAAGTGTGACAGCAGCAACAGCCCAAGCACTAAACACGGCACCTGCATAATGGTTTATTATATTTTAGGGGATCTTGTTGGATGCCACGAATCAGGTAATGCTGGCAGGAGCAAGTAGGCGCCAGCGCGCCAATAGAGTAAGGTTGCGCTGCGATTCCTTGAACGTTTCACAAACTCTGTAATGTGCTATTCCTGCGTTTATTAAGGATGAAACTGGCGAATCACGTCAGGGTCGCTGCAAAGAAGTCGGGTGGATGTGCAGGGAATTGCGCGCTGATGCAATGAAGCGCGTAGATCAATTCAACCTGGACACGATGGGTAACCGTAGATGCATGGGTAAACGTGGGCTGATAGTAGGCTGCACATTATGGCTTTGTGCTGCCTCAGCAGGCCCTGCTGGCGTGTACACTTCGCGCCCAGCCGGGTGCTGGGATGATGGCGTCGACGCGCATGAACATCAACAAGATTCATCATTTTATAACTGCTGCGTGTAGGCGTACGAGGGCGAAGTCGCGGAATGCATGCCAAAGAAGCCTTGCAGCAGTCGCGCCCGCCAAGTGACTCGACCCCATCTTTTCTCTGTTTTCGGCGCACACACGCGTTACACATCACATCCAAGAGCACATGTTTGCGCAGGAGTATATAGAACGGACAACCGAAGGTCAGCTGCATGCACGACACACACCAGTACATGAGCTGCAGTCATGCTGGGGTCATAACACGCCACATCCACAATTGCAAGCTGTGCAGCAGAGCAACCACGCACATGTACACCTTTCCATCAACGACGATGCCAATCAGAATCCACGTTCTGACCCAGCATTGGTGCTCTAATGCGGTGCTGCTGCTGCCAGGTCTCTAGTCTTGCTGCTGGCCAGCCAGCTGGCCTGCAGGCTGCTGGCACTCATCAGTAGTACATATTCTATGGAGGCTCTTCTCCGCAGCACAGCCACCTTGTTGTTCATATGCAAGAGCACTGCCAGACATGCAACCTCCACACACTGATGCTAGCTGTCGTGCCCTGGTGCGATTGTTGCTAGATCAAAGTCGTCAGGCACCCTGCGCGCCAGGCTGCCGGCGATGTGGCGCCGTGCCTGCTGCGCACTGCTGGCTCTGTAGGCCAGGTCAAACATGATGCCAAGGTTGAACAGCGTGCACTCCTGCAAGCAAACATTCATTCACAGCAGCAGACAAGTGGTGTAGTGCTGCATTTCTGCTCAGGACACAGCAGTCGCTGTGACATAGTCAAACATGATGCCAAGGTTGAACAGCATTGCCGTGTAGTACACTCCTGCAAGCATCAACGAATTACAGCAGCAGAACGCGTCATGCGTGTTGATGGTTGCCTTGCAATTGACTGTGAAGAAGCTATAGGGTGGGTCAAACATGCTGACATACGGCATGCTCGTGCGGTCAAAATACATGCAATTTGTGCAGCAGCGAGCCAGCAGCAGCAGACAATAGTTACGCCACCACGCAGCTGCATCAGCAGGTGCCACCTGCCATCAAATGGCAAGCACAGCAGCAACAGCAGCACCAATGCTGCAATCAATCACCCACCTTTGCCACCTCTGCAGGGTGCTGCTGCAGCCCCGCCTCCAGGCAGCTGATGGCCTCCGTCAGCTGACCCATGTGCAGCAAACAGACAGCACTGTTGGACAGGGCCACGCCGTCAACAACCGCTGCTGCTGCTGCTTGTGCTGCTGTCGTGGCCTGTGTAGTTTGAGTAGCTGTGTCATCAGTGTTATTGACGTTACTTGCTGCTGCTGCTGCTAGCTGCTGCGCTGTATCAAACTCGTGCAGGGCTGCCGTCATGTTGTTACTCAGCGCGTTATAACACCCCCAGTTGTGGCGCACCAGCTGCTGCAGTCGCACACAACTTGCAGCCTTACCCTGCTGCTGCTGCTGCTGAACCTGCTCTTGCACTAGCTGCTGCACTTTTGTAAAACAGCGATGCACCTGCTTCACCACATTGAGCTGCAGGAACAGCCGGCCTGCAAGGCTCCACAGGTGGCAATCAGCAGGCTGCAGCAGCAGCTGCTGATCTAACAAGTGCAGTGCAGCAGACACAGAGCCAGCCTGCCAGTGATGCAGCACCAGACTGCAAGTGACACCACACAGCCGATGCTGCCACAGTGCAGTTGCAACTGCCCCTGTTGTTGCTGCTGCTTTTGTGGTCCTGCTCTCCTGCTGATCAGTACGGCTCAAGGCAACATCTGACTGAAGTGCCTGCTGCTGCTGCTGCTGCGGCTGTTTGAAACTGCATCCGTGTTGTTGGTGTGCTAGCTGCTGCTGGCAGTAGCAGCGCAGGTCATGCAGCAGGTCTATCGTCAGCCTGCTGTCCCCCTGGCATGCCGGCAGCTGCGCTCTCAAGTACAGCAGCCCAAACGGCAGGCCAGCAGACACCACACACCCTGCAGCATGTCAGCAAGCAGCAGCAGCAGCATCTTCAGCAGCTTGTGTTGACACGTGTTGGTGCAGCAACACCACAGAATCACACGCTGCTAGCTGCTGCATCATAGAGGTGCAGCGCAGCAGAGTTCAGGGTTCCTTGATGCAAGCAACATGCAGGGGCAAGTTTTGCAGGATCCAATGCTACTGTAACTCAGGGCTGCCACCTCACCTGATCCTTGCTGCTGCTGCTGCTGCTGCTGCTGTTGCTGCTGCTGACCTGGCAGTTTCCAGGTTTTGCAGGAGCCAATGCTGTTGTGATGCAGGCCTGCAACCTCACCTGCTCCCTGCTGCTGCTGCTGCTGCTGCTGACCTGGCAGGTCCCAGGTCTGTCCAAGTTGGGCCAGTTCATCGCCTGCTGCAGCAAACCTACGCAGACGCATCAACGCATGGACCTTGAAAGTGGCAAACGCCAACTCAGCATCTTGCTGCTGCTGCTGCTGCTGCTGAGGGTGGGGAAGTTGGCTGGCGCTGTTCAGTGCAGCTGCAGCTGCGGCTGTTGCTGCAGCCTTGTAGTGGCCTGCAAACTCGAGCACATTGTGCCATTTGCCCTGCACGGCGTGCATGCATGTTGGAACTTCAGTAGAAGCTTGTGACTACTTCTACGCACCACATGCAGGCATTGCAGCAAAAGCTTGAGGGAACGTAATGGTACCAGGGAAATGTGCATTGCTGCTGCTGCTACTGCTATCGCTGCTGCTCCTGCAAGAGCTGGTGACCAGCAGCATCACCTCGGTAGCATATCCCGACAGTTTCTGAAGCTTGACTTGCACATCTCGAGCTAGGCTTTCGTCCATACACGCTACACGCCCAGGGAAGCAGCAGAATGCTGTGTGATGTCAAACGTCTTGAACACTTTGTGCTGCTGTAGTACACTTATCGCCTGCTTGCTGCGGCAGATAACCGATTTGAAGACGCAAGCTACAGCATGCACCGCGTTGAGGAGGCTTTGACGTCCTAGACGACCGTTCCTCAGGCTCGATCCAGGGACAGCTTCGAGAGCATGCACGGAACTTTGACGCACAACTAAGGCGCTTTGTTTATCAAAGTGAAGCAAACGTTGACTCAAGGTGCGCGGGAGCTTTTACATGGTAGCTTAGGGTAGCTGTAGGTGGGGTGTGAGGGCCTGGCGCCACGTCACCTTGGCCATTGCACTAGTCAGCAAAGTTGCTCGGCGTGCTGCATCAAGCCACTTCATAGCCTTACTAAGCCGCTTGCAATTCCAGCAACCCTGCTGAATCAAGCCAGGTCAAAGCCATACGGAGCCGATTCAGAAGATTGGCAGGCACAGGAACATGTTGCATCATCCAAACCGTGAACTGACAAGAGCAGCATGAAGGCACACAAGCAGCTACAGCGTCATATTCAGTCGTCAACAACCAGTATCATGTCCATGGTACTCATTTCACTGCTCAATCAACAGTACTCAACACACAACCCCCGAAGTTGGGGCACGCAGCTGTTCAGCAGCTGCTGCCAGCGGCCAGCGGCCATGGCCAGCTGTGCAACGCGTTGCCCACAAGTGAACTTGTGAGCCAGTACGCCGCCGCAACTGGCTGCTGTATGCACCACACAAACCAGGTATAGCCACTGAGCCTGACCACAGCCTTCAGCCCACCAAGTTAGTTAGTTACACAGCCTATAGTGTTGGTATCCTTGTCATATAAATTAGTGTTCATGAATAGAGAAATCCACCAAACATCCACCAAACATCCACCAAACATCAAACAACCTTCAATTCACAATGCCGCCGCATTCGGTTCATCAACAACGACACCATCATCTGCATGTTACGTGTTACAGCCGCATGCGCTTGTCGCAATGCTGTACATTCAGTGCAGATCATCAACCACAAAATGCTTGAAGCAGCGCCTGCGTCACGCAGCAAAACACGAACACGTCAACACTCACTGGTTCAAGCTCCCAACACATACAAAAGATCCGCTACACATTTCCAGCAGGCGTCCTGGGTTGCACCAATGCATTCACTTCATCAGCAAACCCTTGACACTCGACCACCTCCGTATCCTCGCTGGCAGCACATCCAGCACCACACATCTGTAGCAGCACTTTAGCAGAAACAACGTGCAATGCACCCTACCCCTGCATGCAAGGCTGCTCACACATGTGCCTCACCTCTTGCACACCAGCACACCAGCATACAACCGCAACCTCCAAAGCAGGCGCGTACGGCAAACGAGCCATAAGGGCGGGGAGCAAGTGCCAGAGATGTCTTTAGTCTCCCCAGCCACACAACACTGAAAGCAACCCTTAGGGCAGCAGCATGCTTCCTCCAGCCAAGCTGGCCATGCGCAGTTGATCAAAACAGCAACACATCACACCAACGATGTTAGAAGGAACCCTGAGGGCAGCATGACCTCAGCAACCAGCACGTGCTTAATAGCACGCTCCTCTCAAATAGCCACACACTGTGAAACCGCCAAGCGCAGCGGTCAGCTGGGACAAAACACACACCTCTCACGCCATGCATACATAGAATAGCCCGGCCCCTGTTGCTGCCAGCAGACCAACAGCACAGCAACAGCGAAGCATAACCGCAATGCAAAGCAAGCTGGCGTGTCACCAGCAACAACAACTGCTGCAGAGAACACACCTATAGCAACGTCAAAAGCAGCAGTGCTGTGTGTAGTAGCATTCACAGCAGCTGATAGCAGCGCCTGCCGCTGCAAGACAGCAAGGTGATACCTCCCCAGCCATTTGTGTTGCACAGTACCCGGCCAGCACACCAAAAAAATTGTGCAGAGTAGCCTCCGGCACCTGATAGCTGCCCCTGCAACCAGGCTGACAGCACCCATGCTGTGGTGTTCCCCCTCACGCAAGCGCATCATGCCACCAACCCCAGCAGCTCCTACACCCGCCAGCCAGATAACCATATACAACCAGCCCAAGCCAAAAAGATGACACGATTTCACAAGGAATACCGCCGCAGCATCATATACATGAAGAAGATCCATCACCATCGCTTCACATATCACTGCAGCAGCATCGCATACGTCAGCCTGCCAGTGCCAGGCTGACACGGGTTTGACACAACACAATATTTCTATTACTTCAGATGATATGCCACAAGATGATCTGCATGTCACTGACCCGCAGCTGTAACTTCTCAGCAGCTGATGCCGTTGAGCCTGAAGAAAAGAAGATTAAACAGCACTCACCAGCTAAACAGCAGTTGCCAGCTGGCACAACACGCGTACAGCCCCACCCTGATGCTCGCAGCGCTGCATTAACAGCAGTGCATAACACAGCACAGCTACCAGCAGCACGTGCCACAACCCCTCATGCAAGCCATGTGTTAAGCCGCACAGATCTGTCTCAGCCGCGTCATCATTTCAAAAACCCAGACCAACCGCATCGCGCTACACCACCAACAATCTCCATTGAATATTCTATTGGTATGCAGCAGCACCCCGCACTGTTGCATACTGTGAAGAAGCCCCTGTGTGAGCACCTGGCGTCAGGCCCTCTGCCATCATCATCATCATCATCATCATCAAATTACCAAATCAAGCCATAGCATCAACGCCATCGGCCCCGGCGTCCGGCCCCTTGTAGCAACCCATCTGCAAAACACATGTGGTAAACACATATGCTGCATGCCCACCACCAGGACGCCCTGGCAAACACATCTCGGACACACAAGATGCATACCCAGCCGGATATAAAGCACACGTTGTGCCACAGCACAACAGTCACGCCAGTCAACTCCCAGACCAGCAACCCTCGCCGCACTGTATGATACTAAAGCGCAGCCCTGCTCACAAACTGAATGCATACCCAGCCGCAGCCACAGATTCCAAAACACCACACTAGGTAAGGCAAAGAAGCTGCTTAGCCGCTTGCAGAATACTGTGCCACACCACAGCCATCAAGGCAGCTGTAGTTGACAAGCATGCAAACCCCACTGATTGTGCCCTGTCATTCATCAGATTGTGCCACAGCTGGCTGGTGGGACTGAGGCAAGTTGTGCATATGCATGTATAAGGTACTTCTGGTAACAATAGCCATGCATATGTAACACATGTGTCAACAGCACCTATATGAGTGGACAGTAACAAGTTGCTGTGCGCGCAGCAGTTGGTGCCTTTTGGGATGCGCTGGCAGATTTTGCTGCTACCGCTAGAATACCTAGTCGGTGTAGGAACCAGCTGCTCACACGTCAGCCATTTGTTGCTTGGCACACTGTCTTGCGAGGCAATGGCTTACGGGTGATTCGCAGATGATGCCATGTACAATTGTGAGTTATTGCTTGACATGCTTTCCACATGTACACCTGCTTGCGTAACATGATGATGATGATGATGTACACCTGCTTGCGTGCTTGCTTTGCATGCTGTCAGCACGAGGCAGTTATGCTGCCAGGCTGTTGGGTGAGTATTGACATCAGTGCATACTTGCTTCATGCTGATGACATGCAGTGCTCTCAAAAGCCAGCGCACTACTCACATTTACACATGTGCTGCCTTTGCGTCTGTATCAGCATTTTGCTGGGTCAGCGAAGCATGTTCAGCCTGCCCTCTACACTGGAAGATGTATAGACTGCTGTCACCAACACTGATTAGAATACTGCATTCATGCCCGAAGATTCCCAGAGTGCAGCCAATTGCGTGTCGTAAGGAAGACGGTTATGCTGGCATAACCAATGTCATTATGACAAGGTATCATACCTTACGCACAGAGGTTTTTCTGAGGTTAAAACCTCAGAGTGACAGCCCGAGCTGAGCTGCTTGCAGCTTCCTATTTTACCAGGTGTCTGTGGTGGCGTATGCCGCATGAACACACCGTGTAACCCCTCTATCTATCTGACAGTAACAGCGCTGCGTGTGCCCGCGACACACGTGGCTGTTATGACACTAGAACGCATATCATCTCATCATCATGCACATGCACACAGCAATTTTGCATGAACCACACATATGTCTGTAACCCATGCAAGCCAGTGCCTTACACATACTCGAGGGTTGGCACACACATCCCTGGTTGATGTACTTTGTTGCATGCGCAACCACACAGATTCACCTCACAAGCATTGCAACACAGCAGGCGTCAACCCTGCATGCTTGGGTGCAACACGCACAACGCCTTCAGTCATAGAACCCTCAACAAGTGAACCAGCAGGATCCAAGCACAGTCATGCGTTGTAGCAGCCGCACCCAATGCTATCCTGCAGCGTCACAGCAGGATTGCGGACAGCAATGCGGCTGACAACACACACCCCAGCGCACAGCAGGTGCACCTGAACGTGGGTAGCTGAGCACTGCAGGATCACAAGCGCAACAGCATTACATATCAACCCTTCAAGCACCTAGCGAGTACACCATGCTGCTGCAACAGCTGAGAAGAAAGGGACATAGATGCAGCATTACTGCAAGCAGCACACAAGATGGCAGCCGCAGTCGAGACAGGTCCTCTTGTATCAAGTGAGCCACCACAGCCACGAACGGAAGTTGCCGCCAAGCTACTGCCAAAACCCCACAGACCCAACAGGCCAGTATGGCGCTGCGGCAGCAGCAGCAGCAGCGGTCAGTGTGCCAGGGCCAGACTCCTCCCTGACAACTCAACAAACATGCCAGCCCTGGCGAGTGTAAGTTACTCCTTCTGCTGCTACTGCTGCTGCTGCTACTACTGCTGCTCAGCCTGACACATCCACGGCACTTCCTCAGCAGAGGGCCCCGGCTGCCACAGGCCGTGGTAGAAGTTCACCGCATGCTGCCTGCCGCGTGTCAGAATATGATCCACCGCAGCAGCTGCCACAACCAGCTGGGCTGCTGCTAGCAGCTGCCTTGCTTGCATCTGCTGACTCAGAGATCTGGCTGCTGCTGCTGCTGCTTCTGCTGCTGCTTCTCCTGATACATCCTCAGCGCTTCCACAGCAAAAGGCCTCAGGGCAGGGGCACTCACAGCACGCCGTCTGCCGCCCCTGTTTAAAATATGACCCAACACAGCGGGTGCCACCATCAGCTGAGCTGCTGCTGCTGCTGCAAACATCTGTCAATTCACAGGTCCGCCTGCTGCTGCTGCTTGATCTGCTGCTTCTCCTGATACATCCGCAGCACGTCATCAGGCACGGACCTCAGATGCCACAGGCAGGGGCATTCAGCGCATGCTGTCTGCCGCCTGTCAGCATATTATCCACCGCAGCAGGTGCCAGCATCAGCTGGGCTGCTGCTAGCAGCTGCCTTGCTGGCATCTGAAGATTCAAAGATCTGCTTGCTGCTGCTGCTGCTTGCTCTGCTGCTTCTCCTGATACATCCTCAGCACCTCCTCAGCAAAAGGCCCCGGCCACCACGGCCAGGGGTAGGAGTACACAGCACACTTGCACAGCTGCCGCAGGTCCAGCACCCCTGAGATGAAGAAGTTGAGCAGGCATATAATCCAGCTCAACTGCCAGTTGTTTGTCTCCACGCGCTGCAGCAGCTGGTGCTGCTGGTCAAACTTGTTACTTTGACCTTGGCCCAGCAGCGGCAGCAGCTCTGCGGCGTTACTGGCTGCTGCTGTTTGACCGGTGGTTGCAGCAGCAGTAGGTGCGGCAGCGTGCTGCTCTGGCTGCAGCCAGGTCAAGTCGTCCTGCCGTGCCAATAGCGCCTGCAGAATCTGCTGCTGCTGCTGTTGCTGCTGTTCCTGCAAGCTGACTGGTGTTGCTGCTGCTGCTGCCTCAGCCGGCCGCTGCTGCGTCTGCTGCAGCAGCTGCTGCAGCTGCTGCTGCAGCTGCTGCTGCAGGCGTGTCTGCTGCGCTTTCAGGTTCAGCAGCAGCTCGTGGAAGATGGTCAAACCATGTGCGATGGTCTGCTGCTGCGTGTCGGTTAGCTGCAGGCGCTTGATGATGTGTCGGTAAAGCTCTGAGGGTGCGTGGCGCTGCGTCATATCCTCCAAGTTGGTGACGCTCCAGCTCTGTAGGGGTGGGCGTGGTGAACAAACAGAAGCGCAGGCGGGGGCAGAAACAGGTGATTACAAAGAACAGCTTCAGCGCCCAGCGTCAACCGCAGCAATGCGTGACAGCACTTGACAAGCCGCCAATCTGGCGCCGCGGTTGGCGTGATGGAACAAACAGAAGCGCAGGCGGGGGCAAAAACAGGTGAAGACACAGCACAGATTCAGCGCTGATGATGTGTCTGTACAGCTCCGGGGGTGCGTAGCGCTGCGTCATATCTTCCAAGTTGGTGACGCTCCAGCTCTGCAGGAATGAACACAATGGAACAGAAGCGCAGGCGGCGGCCAAAACAGGTGAAGATACTGATGATTTTAGCGCAGCAACGAGTCTGGCCACACACCTGGGCGCATGACATGTGCGAATCTATGCAACCACAACTTCTGTTGGTACCGCTGTCGCTGCTGTTGCCTCAGGTTTGATCTGGACTTTCGTCACACAGCACCATACACCAGCACATGGGCGTGATCCCATTTGATCAAGCTGACCCACAGCTGCATGATGCCACATACAACAAGCTTGCTGACCCAGCCAACTATGTGATCATATGGTGGCCACACATCTGGGTGCCTGAATTGTGCAAGTCCGTGCAAACAGTACCTCTGCTAGTACTGCTGTCTAACCAACCCACCATGTGTTCGTATGGTGACCACGAATCTGGTGCCTGACATGTGCAAGTCGGTGCAAAAAAAACCCTCTGCCAGTACTGCTGTCTAAGAGGCTGATTACACCACTAGTTGCAAGCGAGCTGTTGGTGTTGTTACAAACAGTGCAGGCCCTGATGCGCTATCTGTTGTAATAAGTCTATAACCAACCCACCATGTGTTCGTATGGTGACACGATGTGTGCAGAGATGACGTGGCCCGCCCAGCTGCTGATTAGTGCCATGAGCTGCTGCCTGGCTGCTGCTGCGCTGCGGCCAACCCCAGCAGCAGCTGGCATCCCTGCAGGACAGACACACCACGGACAGAGCAGCAGCGAGCAGCAGGGAGTCAAACTTTGCAAGCAAATGCAGCAGTAGGCGGCAGCTGTTTGCCGCAAGACAGCACATAACATCTTTGCTTATGACAAAGCATTGAGCAGCGGCACACTCAGCATATCTATGTCGGTTGCACGCTTTGTGCTTGCAGGAACCACATGTGGCCATATGAACTGCTATCATATCAACGCATCTAACCTGCACCGAGTCCCGATATTGGCAGACCGCGTCAACAGCACCACGCTTCCGGCGCCATACTGCCATGCCATGGTGAATCCACCTGCGTCATCATCAATCGCGCGCAGCAGCAGCGACAGCTGGCCCTGCACATGCTGCCAAGCAACTAGCCGCTCCTCTCTGCTTGCCACCACAGCAGCAGACAGGTTGAGGTGTGCCATGCCACGCTTCAACAGCCACAGCGGGTCCTGCACAGGATCGTCACACCAACCCGCTGCTTCCCCAGATGCATCACCCTGCTGCTGCTGCTGCTGCTGGGGGTTGTTTGGCAAGCTGATGGTATGCTGTAGCGGTAACCTCAGCGGACGCCCCTTCCGCTGCTGCTGCTGTTGCTGTTCCTGCAAGCTGATTGGTGTGGCTCCACACTGCGTGGCACCCTGCTGCTGCTGTGGTGCAGCTGCAGCTGCGGCTGCGCTGCTGACATCACGTGCAAGGAACGCTGCGCTGCTGCTTGGGGAGTCAGACTGCCAGCTGCTGTTCATGCTGCCGCTTGTGCCATTGCTAGTGCTGCTGCTGCCGAGCTCTGATGGTACTTCAATGGCACCTGAGGCCTGCAGCAGCTGCTGCACCTGCTGCTCAAGGTCCTGCAGGGCTGCAACAGTGTTGTCATTGCACGTGCTGCTGTCGCCTTCACTGCTGCTGGCTGCGCGATGCTGCCATAGCACGTCCAACAGCCGCTGCTTGGCCTGGTTGATGGCGTGCAGAATTGCCTGCTTCAGGCGCAGCCGTTTGTTGTCAAGCTGTAGGGACTGCAGCTGCTGGTGAATGCTTTGATGTTCTGCTAATACTCCAGCTTCTTGCTGGAAGACAGTTTCACATTCCTCCTGGGCTTAGCTGCTGTAGTTGATGCAGGCCGTGCTGCGGGTGCGCCTGCAAGATAGTTCGCCGTCGCAAACAGTTCTGACGCCGATGCCACGGTGCAGGCGTGTGCAGACGTGCCTGCAGGCTCTCCAGTGTGGTTTGCTGTGAGTTCAGTACCCCCTCCTTGCAACCCAAGCAGCGCCTCGCCATCATCATTCAGAAGGTCAATGAGCTCGCTTAAACCTTCTATCTCGTTGTCGTCGCTTGCAGTGCCACCGCTGGCACTGCCAGGCGACGGCATGTGCGCCGAGAGGTGTACGCAGGATGCAAGAAGCACTATTAGTATACAAGTAAGACCATTAGCTCAATCTCACTAACCCGCAGCGCGTTCTGGGTACATATTAGGCGCAGCATCACAGCTCAGCTGGTGACAACCCTAGTCCCGCTCGTCAGACTCCAGATATCTGTCAGTGCAGGGTACAAGGCGAATCGGGCTCAACTTAAGCAGTTTTAGATGCTTTTATTGTGCAGTACTGGTCAGCATCGCACCCAGATTCCCTCCCACCGTAGTGCCAAACGCCACTCAGCAGGTGACAAGTTATGCAAATCAGCAAACCGTAGGTGCACACAGCGATAGGCCGCCAAGAAGTACTCCAACTCACTCTTTACTCCCTGAAACGTATGTCAATCAGTATGAACAGACCGTCCGCACATGCATAACAGCACATGGCACCATCAGCTCAATGGCTCCTGCAGCTAGCTTCAGCCTGCAGCAATCACTTCCATGTTACGTGGCCCCTGCCTACAGCCAGCACTAAGCGCAACTCAGCACAATCCAGCACAAAAAAACCAGCACCAACAAACAACATGCTGTTGCCTGGGGCAGTTCCAGCATGATGATGAGCACCTGCTCATGAGCACGTGACAGTCACGTTGTGATTTGCATGCCAGTCAGCCAAAACTTCGCTTCAAACATGCTGCTTATAAAAAAGAAGGCAGTAGCTGTCAGCCATGCGTCATCACCATATTTTGGCAGACCCCACATGCATTCATTAGCACTGACATGCCGCTGCGCAGTGCAGCAATCGATCATCCCACCCTGAATCTTCACAGCCAGCTTGAGAATCAGCTGAAGATTGTTCCAGGACTGCAACAGCTCATGTATTTTCTGCTCTGTCGCAGACTGTTGAGCAGCTCGAGCACGGTATTGTATCATCTGTTTCAATCGACATATTGCACAACAGCCATACTGGATCAGCACAGAACAATACTCAATGGTGTGCTGCATGCACTTGCCAAGCAGACGAACAACCCTGTCAACAGCATGTCGTCACAGTGAAAATGACAGAGCTACCACCATACGGCTGCACAGCACACTTCTCGGCACATGCCAGCGCAGCGGTGTCCAACACGCACAACACGCACCTCTACGCGGAAGCACGTGTTTTACGGTGCTTGCCATGTTGGCTTGTATGCCGCTGTTGATCACTTACTGCTGCTGTCGCAGCGCAGGGCCTCTTCACTGGGGGGAGCACCGCCACAGTCAATCGCCTCACACGCGGCGCCCTCCTGCTGCTGCTGCTTCTCCCGCGCCTCTTGCTGCTGCTGCTGCCCCACGCACGTGATGCGTCCATCCACCTTGGGAGCCACAACGTAACGCCCGGTTTGCGGGCACTTCACGCAGCCACCCGTTGCGATGAGGTCGGTTTGCCTGTCGCGGTTCTTGTGCTTCACGGCCTGTGCCCAGCGCTTGGCAAATGTGGCCACCTTCAACTTGGGGTCCAGCAGGTTGAGCACCTGCGAGGAAGCAGCATGAACACATCTAAAACCAGCAGCAGAAAAAGGTGATCCCTGTGCAGATGGTGCAGTTCTTGTGCTTAGCTGGCCCCAGGCCGAGCGCTTGGAAAAGGCAAATGGTGCCAGTTTGCAGGTTGAGCACCTGTGAGGAAGCAGCAGCATGACCTAAACACATCTCATTGAGATGAGCGCATCTGCAGTGAGAATGGCAGTTGACGTTGATGCATGTGCAGCTGGTGAAGTTGGTGTGCTTTGCTGCAATCCAGCGGGGGTCCAGCAGGTTGAGCAACTGCGAGGAGGCAGCATGAGCGAGGCAGCAGCATGATCCCAAATCAGCAGTGAGAGTGGCAGTTGACGTTGGGGTGTAGCTGGCGCAGTTCTACTTGTGCTTCGCTGCCCAGGCTCAGCGCTTGGTCAAGGCCGCCAGTCTACAGGTAGAGTGACGTGGAAACAACCTGCGGCCGAAGGTTTGCGGTTGTCAACACCATCTTGTTATCAGTAAAGCCATAGAGTCGCTGCCATCTCTGCTGCCGTCATGTGTGCTTTGGGCGGGGGGCTGTGTGTGCCGCTAACCGCATGCCATGACAGTGTCGACCAACCACTGCTGCACCCAAGGCAATACAGCAGCACAGTATGCAGCGTCTGTCCCCCTCTCGCCTCCTCTTGGAGGTGTAGAGATAAGTCTGCTAACAAGCGCACCCACAGCAACTCAGCAGCACAGTGAGCAGTGTCTGTCACTCTCTCACCTCCAGCATGCTGAAGAAGTTGCGCAGCACTGTGGGCATGCAGGGGCACACCTCAGCATCAAGCAGCACTGGGCACTCCTGCGCACAGGAGAACAGCAGGCAGGGAGGCGAGCAGGCGGTTGGTCAGTGAGCAAATGCGTCACAGGAGACACAGGGAGGCAGGACAGTCCCAGGCAGGCAGGCGGTTTGGTAGACGATGTTGCAGCACAGTGCAGCATCGGCAGCATTGAAACTTATGCAGAAAGGCATGTGTGCTATTGCAGCATGCATGCCGCACGTCACATGCATTGGTATGGGAGAGCTGCCGCTCACCTGCAGCACATCGTAGCCGTCTTTGCCCTCTGCCAGGTACGCCTTGGTGGCCAGGGCGTAGGTCTTAGCAGGGTCCAGCGGCGCACGCTCGCTGCCAACCGTTACTGACTCGTGCACGATGCGGCTGCCTGGCGGCTGGGAGGGGTCGAATTCAAAGCGAATGCCGCTGACCTGCAAGCAGTACGAGCGGGCTTTTCATCTCCAAGCCGGTGTTTAGTACTTCTTGTTTGGTTGTGACCGGTGCGGCTGCCTGGCGACCTGGACGGGTCAAATGCAAAGCGAATGCCGCTGACCTACAAGCAGTTTGTGAGCACCACGTATTGCAGGTGGCAGATGAAGATCATCGTGCAGGCCACAACTCCCAGGTGTGGTAGGGCCTCTATGCGCCTGTTGACATCATCATGCAGACTGCGCTGAAGTGCCGTGACGGGCTTGCAGGGCATGCTGCCTCAGGGTGAAGGGTGCGCTAGGCCCTCTGTTACTACTAGCGGTGAGTAATCAAGGTAAAGGTATAGCTGTGGTAATGGTAATGTCATATCACGTAATGTGATGTACAATGGCAATACAAACAACAAACAACGGCAAAAGAGTACCTGAGGGAAGCGCCCCTCCAGCTTGGGGTACATGCTCACTCCATTCTCCAGCGCCTCCAGCAGCTGCGCCCCACTGGCCTGCAGCACCAATAACAGTGAGTGAGTGAGTGAGTGAGTGAGTGAGTGAGTGAGTGAATGAGTGAACGGGCTACGATGGGGCGAGCGCCAGCATGACTTGTGGATACATGGATTATGTGGATATATATGAGTATGATGATATGAATCTTTGTGAGGACGTGTGTACCCAGGGCTTCAGCACTGCACCAACACGTCACTCACCTGCAGCACCACTGCATTGTCCAGCGTAATAATAATAATAATAATAATAATAATAATAATAATAATAATAATAATAATAATAATAATAATAATAATAATCCAGCGTATTATATGGCCAGTCCAGCGTATTATATGGCTTGTGAGTAAGTGGGCTACGTGTGTGCCCAGGGCTTCAGCACTGCACTGGCACATCTCTTGCAGTCACGCCCCTCACCTGCAGCACCACTGTGTCGTCCAGCATGGGCAGGATGGTGGACAGGTCACGGTGCGTCAGCACGCCTGCCGGATGAATTGCGTCAGACCTGCGTTGTGGCAGTACAGGGACAGGGTTTAAATGCATAAGCAGCAAGGTGCAACGGCCTCGAATCACAGCTCCTACCCATGCCATTGAATGCACCTACCCATCGAGAGCAAGCACAGCCTATGCAAGCTTGCGTGGCTCCTCCTACTTGCTTGTGCTGCTTAAAATGCACACGAAGAGATGGCACTGTGCGGTACTGACACCCTGTGTGATGCAAGCCATTCAAGATGGCGATTGGCCTATGCGTAACTTCCCCTCTCTGAAACAGACAGACGGTTGTGCTGCACCTGAAGGTGCCGCTGTTGAGGTTGCACACGTCCGCGCTGCACGCGTGCCGTTTTGTCAACTAACCCCACAGCGGTCCGCACCCACGCAGTGGTCAAGCTCACAGCCATCATCTACTTGTAAACCCACCGCCAGTGGTTTCATCATCATCATCATCATCATCATCATCATCATCATCATCATCATCATCATCAAATTACCAGATCAAGCCATACGGCCAGGGGTTTGAGAGTAAACCTCCTATATGGTCGCGCCCGCTTTCTAGAAGATATCATGTGAATCACCAATTGATCGACGCTCCAAATCGTACGCACAGCAGTGCCACACCTGAAGGTGCCGCTGTTAAAGATGCACACGTCCGCGCTGCATGCGCGCCTGAAGACGTCACCCAGCAGGTTGCACAGGTTGGACTCCTGTGTGCGCACCGTGGCAAAGCTCCCACCCATGCAATGCACCTACCCATCAATCACAAGGAAGACCTATGCGTAGCTTGCTATTGCTGCCAGCTCTTGCGCAGCCCCTGTAATGTGCTTGTGCTGCACAGAATGCACACCAAGAGAGGGCACTTTGCAGTACTCAACCCCCTGTGTGCTGCATGCCATCAAAGATGGCGAATAGCCTATGCGTAACTTCCCCTCTCTGAAACAGACACACGGTCGTGCCAATTCTTGATAAAAATCGACACAGCAGTGAAACACGGTACAACAGTTGTACCTGAATGTGCCGTTGTTGAGGATGCACACGTCTGCGCTGCACGCGCGCCTGAAGACGTCACCCAGCAGGTTGCACACCGACAGACAGCAATGTGCGGTTCAAAAGAAACACTTACACACAGCGCTGCCGCACATATGGTGTCCAGCTCAGAACTTTGGAGCTCTGGTTGGAAGCCGCTGCTGGTGGTAACACGTGCGAGTGGCGCCACTCTGCATCAATGCACCTCTGTACACCTCCTCTACGGTTGCTAGACAACAGTGCTCAATTGTCGCACCTGAAGGTGCCGCTGTTGAGGATGCAAACGTCAGCGCTGCACGCACGCCGAAAGACGTCACCAAGACAGGTTGCACACCAAGAGACAGCAATGTGCGGTCCACAACAAACATGTAGACACAGCATTGCCGCACACACGCTCAGTGCCATCATCTCTGGGTGGGACTTGCCGCTGGCAATTTGAGAGTGGCGCCACTCTGCATCCACGGACCTCCTCTATGGTTGCTAGACACTGTGTCTGGCAACCATACTAGTGACTAGTGCAATTTAATGATTGATTGTGGTACCTGAATGTGCCGCTGTTAAGGATGCACACGTCCGCGCTGCATGCGCGCCTGAAGACATCACCCAGCAGGTTGCACAGGTTGGACTCCCGCGTGCGCACCGTGGCAAAGCGGCCATCAAGGTCAGTCAGCGTGTGGCCTAGCTCCTCATCCAAACCTGCGCCCATTGCGGCTGCAAACTCCTCTACAACCTGAAGGCACAAATCCCCAGGCACGGCAAGTGTAAGTGCATGATGCATATGTGCAGATTGAAGGTGCAGACGTCCTGCAGCCAGATGCAGTAGGAAGGAGCTGTCTCGGTCGGTAAGCGTGTGGCCTAGCTCCTCAGTCAAGCCAGCACCCGTTGCTGCTGCAAACTCCTCAACAACCTGAAGGCACAAATTTACAGGCACGGAGAGCGCAAGTTTTTGATGGACAGGTCACAGTTGCGGGTGCAAGCTGTTTGTATTAAGATGCAGTAGCGAGTCAGCTGTGTAGGTCTGTCAGCGTGTGGCCTAGCTCCTCATCTAGGCCAGCACCCATTGCAGCTGCAAAATCCTCCACCACCTGAAGGCACAACACCAAAGGCGCGGAGGGTGCACACTGTTGAGGGAGAAGTCACAGTTGTGGGTGCATGCTGAATTTGTATCCAACCGCAGCAGCATTGGGGCCATCTAAGTCCGTCAGCATGTGGCCTAGCTCCTCGTCTAGGCCAGCACCCATTGCCGCTGCAAACTCATCTACAACCTGAAGACACAAACACAGGCACAGGCAGTGTACGCTGCTGATACAGAGGTCATACTTTTGGGTGCAAACGGACTGCAACCAACTGCAGTAGCATTGGGCCTGTCCAGGTCAGTCAGAGTGTGACTCAGCTCCTCGTTTAAACCTGTTCCCATTGCTGCTGCAAACTCCTCTACGACCTGAAAGTACAAAAACACAGGCACGGAGAGTGTAAGCTGTTGATACAGATGTGCAAGTTGTTGCAGACGTCCGCAACCAAATGCAGTAGGAAGGGCCCGTCTAGGTTGGTATGCGTATGACCTAGTTTATCCATAAGGCCAGCGCCCATTGCGGCTGCAAACTCCTCTACAACCTGAAATTGCAGAAACTCAGGCACGGACAGTGTAAGCTGTTGATACAGAGGTCACACTTGTGGGTGCAAAACGGTTTGCAGTACCGACAACCAATTGCAGTAGCGGACTGGCTGTCTAGGTCCGTCAGCGTGTGGCCTAGCTCCTGGTCTAAGCCAGCACCCATTGCAGCTGCAGACTCCTCTACAACCTGAAAGTACAAAAACACAGGCACGGCGACTGTACGCTGCTGTTGTAGATGTGCAAGTTGTTGGTGCAAACGGTTTGCAACCCATTTTAGTAGCGAGCCGGCCGTCGAGGTGGGTCAGTGTGTGGCCTAGCTCCTCATCTAAACCTGCGCCCATTGCTGCTGCAAACTCTTCTACAACCTGAAGGCGCAAAAACACAGGCACGGCCAGTGCACGCTGTTGATACAGGTGTGCAAGTTGGCGCAGACGTCCTGCAAGCGGCCGTCAAGGTGGTTCAGTGTGCGACCTAGCTCCTCGTCTAGGCCAGCACCCATTGCCGCTGCAAACTCCTCTACGACCTGAAGGCACAAAAGACACAGGCATGGAGAGTGTAAGCTGTTGATACAGAGGTGCAAGTTGTTGGTGCAGACGTCCTGCAGCCAGATACAGTAGAAAGGCGCCATCCAGGTCGGTCAGCGTGTGGCCTAGCTCTCATCTAGACCAGCGCCCATTGCTGCTGCAAACTACTCTACGACCTGAAGGCACAAAAATCACAGGCACGGCATCCATAGCATCGTGAGCACCTTGAGCAACAGCATTCCATGGGATGCAGTTTGTGCGCGCGCGTCTGTTGCACAGCTCAAGAGCAACGCAATTACGTCAGCAGTTACCGTTTGAATCTCTGGATCTTCGGGCACGTCTGAGGTCATGAGGTAGTCCTGCCAGCTGAATGACGGCCGTGCTGCTGCTGCTGCTGCATCACTGCCGGAGCTGTGACCATTGACACCATTGGTTGCAGCACCATCGGCTGCAGGTGCTGCTGCTGCTACTGGTAATGCCAATGTGATTGCTGTGACGTTTTTGAAGTCTGTGCCTGACTTGCAGAGCAGGTTGTTGTGTGGCTGCACCATTTCGATCTGCAAGCACACCACATAGCAGCAGGCAGAGACAACGTAGTGCACTTCATACACCAGCATGTGGCACCAATACAGTGTGTCCTTGCAGCACCTCAGCTCAAATGCGCATGCAAGAAGAACCAGCCAGGTGTTTTGCAGCTGCTGTTGTAGCAGGTTTGCAGGGCAACGGGAGCTGGCCAGGTGCTTTGCAGCTGCTGTTATAGCAGGACCATTTGTACCAGCACAGAAGCAGCAGCGTACCTGCTCATGGTGGTCATCGCCTCTGAGAACAGCGTCGATGTTAGGCTTCCTGAAACATTGCAGTGACATTTACTTGACATCAAATCATACATGATACCTGTCAAAACAGCAGCGCACCTGCACGTGGTGGTCATGGCCTCCCAGCACGGCGTCCATGATTTTGTGTTCTCACCTACTGCAGTGTCACTCACTATGAATAAACATCAAAACATACAGTATACCTACCCATACAGCAGCGCACCTGTACGTGGTGGTCATGGCCTCCCAGCATGGCGTCAATTCTAGGCTTGTTGATACCCTGCATTGTCATTCACTTGACATCAATAATAATCAATCAAAACACACAATATACCTACCCATGCAGCAGCGCACCTGCGCATGGTGGTGGTGGCCTCCCAGCACAGCAACAGTGGTTTTGCCTCTTCAACCTCCCGCAGTGTCACATACTACAATACGCAAGTAAGCAACACACCCGAAAACAGCACCGCACCTGTACATGGTGGTCATGGCCTCCCAGCACTGCGTCAATGACCTGTTAATGGTTTCGTGTGTTCACCTCATGCACTGTCACTCTCTATGACAACGAGGATTGAAAGTAAACAGTATACCTGCCGAAACAGCAGCGCACCTGTACGTGGTGGTCATGGCCCCCCGGCACTGCGTCAGTGGTTTTGTTGATTCACCTCATGCTGCAGTGTCACCCACTATGGCTCATAGTACCTGTAACAGTACCCAAGTAAGCAACGCACTCCAGAACAGCCGAAACAGCAACGCACCTGTACGTGGTGGTCGTGGCCTCCCAGCACTGCGTCAGTGGTTTTGTTGATTCACCTCATGCTGCAGTGTCACCCACTATGGCTCATAGTACCTGTAACAGTACCCAAGTAAGCAACGCACTCCAGAACAGCCGAAACAGCAACGCACCTGTACGTGGTGGTCGTGGCCTCCCAGCACTGCGTCTACCTCAGGCACTGCTTGCGCCAGCTTGATGTCATTTGGCACGCGCATGTGCGTCAGCGCAATCACCAGCTCAGCGCCAGACGCCTGCAGTCACATCAGGGACATTCGTTGATAAGAACACAAGCAGCAGTGTTGTGCCAAAATCGATGGCTCTCAGTGGAGTGCTTCTGTTGATGCATGTGTGCCAGCGCGATCACAAGCTCAGCGCCAGACGCCTGCAGTCACATCCAAAGCAACCAAGCAGCAGCGCCGTGTCAAGGTCGATGGCTCTTGTCGAGGTGTTCCTGTTGATGCATGTGTGTCAGCGCGAGCATCACCACAACACCAGACGCCTGCAGCTACATCTAAAGCAAGCAAGCAAGCAGCAGCGTTGTGGCAAGGTTGATGGCTCTTGTTGGAGTGCGTTTGTTGATGCATGTGTGTCAGCGCAAACACAACCTCAGCGCCAGACGCCTGCAGTCACACCCAAGCGAGTAGATTTGCATGTGAAAAATTGTAGTTACATGTGGCTCCAGCCACCATCTTGAACGGTATGAGCCTCCCATTCGCTGACGTTACCAGCACAATGTATTCAAAGCACCAGCGCTGTGGATCAACGTCGACGGCTCTTCTTGGGGTGCGTCTGTTGATGTATATGTGTCAGCGGAAACCCAGCTCAGCACCAGACGCCTGTACCAGTAATGCAAGAGCAGCAGAAGCATTCTATCACGCCTCCACGACCTGCTTTAACCCCGTGCTGCAAACGACCTGCATACGCTCACCCGCAGCTCTCCTGCCAGCCGCCGCCCCTCCTCCACGAAGTCGACGTACTGCACCCTGTGTTGCTATAAAAGGAGGTGAAGCAGCCTGTGGTGCTCAGCAGCGCTGTGCTCCTCCATGCTGCAGTGTAGTGTG
Source organism: Tetradesmus lagerheimii (assembly GCA_902809745.2). NCBI lineage: Eukaryota > Viridiplantae > Chlorophyta > Chlorophyceae > Sphaeropleales > Scenedesmaceae > Tetradesmus > Tetradesmus lagerheimii. The sequence continues at coordinate 103,622 of CADDIJ020001450.1, read as the reverse complement.
AAAGTGTCTGTGACACAACCTAACGCCTGACAGCATTTTACACAGTGACACGAAAACTCGTGCTACAGCATGCTCACCCGCAGCTCGCGTGCCAGCCGCCGCCCCTCCTCCACGAAGTCGACGTACTGCACCTCTTCCGGCTCTACACACGACAGCGTCTCAACCCTGCAGCGGCAGCAGCAGCGGCAGCAGCAGCAGCAGCAGCAGCAGCAGCAGCAGCAGCAGCAGCGGCAGCGGCGGCAGCAGCAGCAGCAGCGCAGTTCTGAAAACACGGCTGGTGCTGAGAGCGTCTCCACCCTGCAGCGGCGGCAGCAGCAGCAGCACAGTTGTGTGAACACGGGCGGAGCTGAGAGCTTGTCCACTCTGCAGCGGGGGCAGCAGCAGTACCGTTATGAGAACACGGGCGGTGCTGAGAGAGTCTCCACCCTGCAGTGGCAGCAGCAGCCATACACTTTTATTACAGTGTTTGGACATGGGCAGTCCTGAGAAAAACTCTGGTTGTGTGTATGCCAGCCACGACAGCGTCTCCACCCTGCAGCGGCAGCAGCAGCAGCAGCATGCAGTTTGCGCCAACGCAATCCATGTTCACGGCATGAGATGTCACACCAGATGTCACACCAGAGCAACCTGCCTGTGTTGCAGAGGTCACCCACGTGAGCGCATCAACCGCAGCATGTGTCAGACCGCCCACCAGTCACCCTCAACGAGGCTGATGATGCCCACCTTGACAAAAGGGAGTGTGTGGTCAAGAACACATGCATGTATATAATGTGTCACTTTGGAGAAGGTCTACTGCTGGGACTACTGGGGACCCTTGCTGACCGTAGGGTCAGGATGGAATGGTAGGAGGTGTGGAGTCGCACGAGGCTTCCTTACAGTCACACATGGCCCCTCCCTTGACTTAAGCGTGTGTGAACACACCACGCGTAGCTCATTCATTCATTAATACTGCTGGGTGCTCACCAGTCGTCCTCAACGAGGCCAATGATGCCCACTGTGATGCCTGAGGGGTGCTGCAGCAGCAGCGTACGCCCAACGCCACCCAGCGGCTCCCCTGCAGCGTGTCAAGACGCAAGTACCGCACGCCGTTACTGACAGACCGTGGATGACAGACATGTGCCAGTGACACGACATTCCCACCTCGGACAAAAAAGAGCACCATCAGTAGCAAATAATCTGGCTAGAAAGACCAGCTACACACAGCTGCTGGTACATAATGCAAATGCCACAACGCAGATTCCTCGTTATCTCACGCATATCACCAAAGATCTCCAGTCGCTTGGCCCCACATGCAACTACCAAGTTCCACACAACAGAATCAGGTTCAAGCATGCGCCCACTGTGCTTGGCTCAGCCTTGGGCTTGCTGCGTCGCACTGCAACCTATCCTCCAGCACATTGATGTTGCTCTTGCGCTGCCATACATTGATCAAGCATGATTGTCCCCGCACCTGTTTCTATGTCCAGCACGTTTGCCATCAGCCAGGGGAAGCCGCACTGCCCTGCAAGCTCCCTGCAAGGCATGCCACACGCCAGCAGCAGCAGCAGCAGCAGCGGAGCACGCAGATGTGACAGCCAAGTTGATTAGTTTGGCATTGTTCAGCTGCATTTGCTGCATGCACGCAACTGCTTGAAGCAGTATCAGCGTCAGCAGCACATGTTGCTGTCACTGCAGCATCTAGCCAGCCACATGCAACAGACATACAACAGCGTTATTGACCCGTGCATCAAACCCAGAGCAAACCTTTGTTCCAACTGGACTGTCACAAGCTGAACAGCAGATTCGAGTAAAAACGTAAGCATGTTGTCACCTGAAGTTTTTGATCCCAAAGTCAAAGTCATGGTTGCCCACACACGCAGCATCGACGCCTGCCGCTTTCAGAACTGGCACCTGCGGCATCAACACCAAAAATAAGACATCTTGCTTTGATATGACGGATGCGCCTGCAGCTGCCCAGTGCATTACAGGTGCAGCAGCTGCTGCTGCCGCCAGCAGCTGGAGTATGTACGGTATCACGCCCTCTCATGTATTTTCGAGTGCGATGCCGCGCATGAAGGAAGTGAGGGCCCTCACTACCCCGGCAACCGCCCCTGGCATGTGCTGCGTTCACGCACCATTTGCTTGCCGAGTGTCATGGTGCTCATCAGGCCACAGCTTTCCCCACAGCCATGGGGGTCTGGTGTACACCCCGCCCAGCGTGGATATGCAAATGCACATCAACGCAAGCACACACCCTGCTGTTGTCATGCATCAACGCACCACCTGCTGGCCGGAATCATGGTGCTCATGAGGCTAGAGTTGATCCCACATTAACGCACACACACCCTGCTGACCACACACATCAACACACCATCTGCTTGCCGCGCGTCATGGGGCTGACACAGCTGAGGACCACCGTAGCCATGCACTTGCTGCCTATTCCTGTCACACAACAAACTGCTGTGTTCACGCACCATTTGCTTGCCGAGTGTCACGGTGCTCATGAGGCTGGGGTTGAAGGCGTCTCCGCTGAACAGCACCAGGCAGCCACCAGCGCCGCCAGCAGCAGCAACCAGCTCCTTGACCTGCGCGGGTGCAGGCACACACATGCGGCATGCAATGTTTCAGTTGCAGTTGCAAGGTATATGAGTTCAATACAGCCAGCAGGGCTGCCAGGAGCAGCAGACAGCTGCCCTCCTGAACCTGTGCTGCAGAGTAATTGTTGCTGATCACACCAGGCAAGACCAAACAGAGGCTCAGCATCACACAGCTTCAGGTGCCAGTGACCCAGGCCAACAGATGCCGTTTTGCAGCAGCATACATCATGCTGAGCTGTTGCTGCTGAGACATGTGCCTGCCTGGAGTTGCTGGCACATCAGTGCCACAGGTAGGTGGGCTGTACTGCACAGCCTGTGTGCATTGTACAATCGCCACTCCACATCCCAAATTGCTGATCTTCTGCGTATCTTAAGCAGGCTTTAAAATGCTGTTGCACGTATGTTGCTCCTAGTATACGGCTAGGCACTGCTGCAGAGCATGCAGGCAACCTGCCACTGGCATGGCAAGCACCTTCCGCTGCTGTTCCTGAATCTGCTGCTGCTCCAGCTGGTCACCTTGTGTACGAGCCGTGCAGCCCCTCCCACCGGCTCTTTCGAAGATGGTTCGATGTTATAGACGTCGTTAAAGTGAACGATGGTTAGCTGGCGAGGAGCCATTGCTGCTGGTCCACTGGCTAGTTCGACGCACTCAGGCTGGCGCTATCTGCGCCACAGCAGCGGCAGATACTCCAGTGATATACAGCAATGTGTCGTGCGAGATGCCTTGGACGTCGTTTACGCGCTAGAAAAAGAGTCTCGACCGTTGGCGATCCACCTTCCTTGGAGTGACATTGGGCCCATGCTTGTTCTCCTGCAGCAACAGCCCCACCCGCACCAGCTCGGCACTTCCGTCAAAGCCACATATATCCGTACATCTTGACGCAGCATCAAGCTTGCGCTGCTTGTAATCAGCCCCGTGTGGCTGTTTGCTGCTGTTGTGCCTGTACTGCTTTCTGATCTGCAATCTTCCCTGCCTTGGCAGACCAAATATAACGCGGATGGATGCAATAGTATCGTATCTCAGTAGTTAAAGACCTCGCATGGCCAGCAGCATCAGCCTGGGGCAGTTTGTGCAGCAGCCCTCACGGCAGCTAAGCATCAACGCACTCCCACAAATACAGCTGCAGAGCCCAAGGTGCCTCCTGCTGGGACCACCAAGGAGGTGATGATTCAAGCCGTTTGTCTAACCAAGCAGCTTGCTTGCCCTGCTGCAGTGTTACTGTGGTGCTGCAGCTGCAACAGCGGCAGGCGGTGCTGCCGTGCTGATGAGCTGCAGCAGCAGTCAACTTTGCGATTGCCGCGATTGACAAACACTGCAGATGTGCTGTAAGCTCGCATACAAAATTCTTTGACTAGTCAATATGCAAGGCGCATCGCCTGCTGTTGCACGTCCAGCTGACAGTGCTGATGTATGGCGCCATACACCAACGCTCTCAGCTGAACGTGCAACAGCAGCTGATGCAAGGCGCATATTGACCAGTTGAGAGTGAGCACAGCATACTGCAGCAGCTTTAACTGCAGTTAAACAACACTCCATGTGAAACATTAGCAGCACTCTAGCAGCAGAAAAGCATGCAGAGTCACCCTACCCCTGCATGCAAGGCTGCTCACACATGTAAGGCTGCTCCATGTGCTTGTCGCTCATCTGTGCTGCTGCTGCTGCTGCCTTGTGGTGCAGCGGCAAGACCTCTCTGCTGTTCCAGTATGCTTTCCAGTTAGCATGCAGCGGGCAAGAGGTGGTGTTCATCTGTGACAGGGCTCAGCTGGACCAGGCCCCACCGCTGCTGCCTTTTGGGGTATCGCAGCAGCACGCAGCCTTCAGCAGGATCCACTTCAAGTGAGTTGCATGATGCTTGCCAACAAAGATGCCGAACGCCCTACGCGCAACTCTCCCCTCTAAGGAGGTCTCTGACAAAGCTGCAGCCCTAGCTAGGTAGCAGATGCATGCATGTGAACCTAGCCATTTAGGATGCCCCAGCAACATGCGGCCTTCAGTAGGATCTTTTTCAAGTGAGTGTCTTTGCCCAATGTGCCTGTCATTGGCTCCCCAAACGGGCGCAATTTACCTGTGTGTAACTCACCAAATGTGAAAATGTGAAATGAGCCACATGAGGCATCTGACAAAGCTGCAGCCCTAGACAGGAAGCAGATGAATGCATGTGAAACTGGCATCATGCAGGCGCCTATGCCTCCGCTGCTGCCATTTGGGGTGTCGCAGCAGCACGCAGCCTTCAGCAGGATCCACTTCAAGTGAGTCACAAGCATCTAAGGCAGGCAAGGCCGCTGAAGCATGTGCAGCCCTAGCCAGGTGGCAGATGCTTTGATTATGCAGGTGTGTGCGGGCGCCTATGCCTGAGGCATGTCGTGCAGTTGCGGCACATGCGCCGTGTTTGCCAGACACTGCTTGTAGCGGTGCGCATGTGATGCTCACACAAGTGATGCACTGTTGCAGCGGAGGCTAGCTCATTGCTGCAAGCAAAGCTGGATACGTGTCGTTTTCAGACATTCCTGTACTGCTGCTGCATGTGATGCAGGTACGTGCAGGATCTTCACCAGCTGCGCAATTATGGTGCGTGTGTGCACCTGCTGCAAGAGCCTCCCGCTGCTGTCATCGTTGATGACCTGGCACACCTTCTGGCCAACACCAGGTGGGCAGGGTCTGTGTTATTCGGTGTTAGGTTTTCAGTTTGGGTTTTGCAGGTTATGACCGGCTGCTGCAGCCGGTCTACAGGCAATGACCTGCTGGCCAACACAAGGTGGGGCAGGGTTGGTGTTGTTGGGTTTTGAGTTTGGGGTTTGCAGGTTTTGGACGGCTGTTGCTACTGGACAGCAGGTGCCACAACACATGACCTGGCACATCTGGTGGCTAACACCAGGTGCTCAGGGTTGTGTTTTTTTTCGACGGCTACAGTGCTACAGTTTTGCACCTGCTGCAAGAGCCTCCGGCTGCTGTCATAGTTGATGACCTGGCACACCTGCTGGCCAACACAAGGTGGGCAGGGTTGGTGTTGTTGGGCATTGAAATATGGGTTTTTCAAAGTTTGGTTTTGCAGGGTTTGGCTGTTGCAACCGGACAGCAGGTGCCACAACACATGACCTGACACATCCGGTGGCTAACGTCTGGTGGCTAACACCAGGTGCTCAGGGTTCTGTGTTTTACTGGCGGCTACAGTGCTACAGTTAAGCCAGTGGTCAACACTGCAGGCTGCAGCTGCTGCGACCAGCCAGCAGGTGCCACCACCGAAGACCCGGCACACCTGCTTGCTGGCCAACGCAAGGCGAGCAGGTTTCAGGGCTTTGGTGCACTGACTATTCACAGTCACCGCACATGCCCTGGCAACATGCAACAGCTCTGTCACAAACTTTCTGCCGAGTTTCCGGCGAACTTGGATTCTGGCATCTGACCAACAGCACCTGTATGTCCGGCGGGACGTTAAACACGTGGCGCAGTGGTGATGACGGACGAACAGTGGCCGAAAGGTTGCAGGTTCGATTCTGAGCCTAAGCAGTATGTCTCTGGACTCAGGGATACAGTCGGCGAAAGCCGAAGGAAGGATGCTGCTAATGTCCTCGCGACTCTCCGCAAGACTCCGTCGATTGCTGGCTATATACACACCGGCCCTGCTAGGTATGCAGTCCACCGTATGGGGTGATTCCCACATGCTGCCTAGGAAGGGGTGTAAGGGTCTGGGTGGTCTACCTTACACCGAAAATAGAGAGAATAATCAGTCTGCTTTCCGCCTCCCCAGTGGGTGAGGCGCGGTTGCCGATGCCGAAAGGTATGGCTTACAAGGATTGATTATTATTTTTTAGCACCTGTTTGTGACACATGTTTGCCCCTGCAGGCTGCCTGACAAGCGCGCACGTGACACAGAAGTAACACGAGCGCTGGCGCACCTAGCTGATGGCCTGGACCAACTGAGGTGGGGCTGCAGCCAGCTTTGTGCAGTTGGTGTGGTGGATGAACGTTGCGTGTTGCCTGATTGTCTTCTACATGTCCTGTACATGCCTTCTAGTTGTCCTCCTGTTATGTCGTACGTGTCTCTCACACGTTCAGTGGATGTCTTCCAGATGCCTCCTGCGTGTCTTCATCTGTCATTCTACATGTCCTCCAACTGTCTTGTACATGTCTTCTTGTCTCTCAAGCGTCTCTTATTTGTCTTCTAAATGTTACATGTATTTCACCGTGTGCTCTAAGTTTCTTGTGGGTGTCTTTTGTGCAACTGCTGCTGCTGCTGCTGCTGCTGCTGCTGCTGCTGCTGCTGCTCCGACAGCGCTGCTGCTGCTGGTTGGTATCTTTGTCTTTGTGCAGGCATTAGTGCAGGCTCAGCATATGCTCTGTGTGTCGGCCACATGCTCAAACTTTGGCAAGGGCCAACACAACCTGTAACTGCCACTGTCATTGCTTCTTCCGATCTGTGCCTCTGTGCATCTGCTGCACCTGCTGCAGGGAGGCGCGTGGGCCGAGTGTGTTCCTACGCGTGCTCCAGTTTTCTTGTAGGTGTCATAAGTGAAACGGCTGCTGCTGCTGCTGCCATGGCAGTTGCTGCTGCTGATTGAGATCTTCGTCTGCATGTGCAGGGAGCAGTGCCGGCTCAGCATGTGATATATTTGCCGGCCACATGCTCACACACAGCCCAACAGAACCTGCACCTGCCACTGCTCATTGCTTCTTCTAATCTTTGCCTCTGTGCATCTGCTGCACCTGCTGCAGGGAGGCGCGTGGCCTGACTGTGTTCCTGCTGGTGTCAGACACCTGCTCTGAGGATGGGCCACACAACCTGTACCTGCTGCAGCGCTGGTTCCCGCTCATGCTGCAAGTGACAGGTGGGCAGCACAGAATAGGTGACATGATGGTTATGATGAGTTGGGCAGCTCAGCAGGTAGCTGTTTCTATTCTGGCTCAGCAATGCCGCTGCACTGCAATGCAACAGTCAACCATTGCATGGTCCAGGGGTAACGGCTGAACCTTGCTTGCTGCAGCACTGGAGTAGTCGCCATGCTGTCACGGACATCCGCATTGCACATACTGAAACCAGCAACGATGAGTCAAGCAGTACCAACTGCTGATTCAGTTGCTGCTGCGTTGCTGCTGCTACCGCAGGTCCTGCTGCCAATGTTGCTGGGCGTGTCCTGACACTGGGTGTAGCGCAGGCCTGCAAGCAGAGTGTTCCTCCAGCAGCTGCAAGAGCAGCTGTGAACTACACCATAACGCAGAGCTACCTGAACGTAGAACAAGTGCAGTTTTGAGCTTGGGCCCTGAACCCTGTGTAACAGTCGTACCGTTGCCAGGGTTGTGGGGCAGACCTGCAGTAGGTAGCACGACTGAGAGGGAACAGCCGCCTCAGGTACCTTAGTGACGATGTATATGTGATATGTACAGGCTGGTCGGGCGCAATACCAGTGCTGATCACTCAAAACTTGCTACTGGGCTTCACTGCTAACCTGCTCCTGTTGGCACAGCTACCGCTGGTCGCCTGATGCTGGAATGCAACACGCTGACGTCGGTCGAACAATTTTGATCGTAACTGTGGCAAGCTTCGCCTACCTCAGCCTGTGGCTTCTTGTGAAGGTGAGGCACTCGCACCGACACACATTCAGGGCTTCCGGCCTCGCATCCAAGCGCATGCACGCATGCCTTAATGCGTTATATTGCTCATGTTATTTTACTCTGTTTGCAGCCCTTCATTGACGGTGATCAGCCGATACTGGCTCTGCTGCCAGACACCAGGCACCTGTACCTGCCATTGTCAGTGCTGCTCGTAGCTACACTCGGCTCGATAATCGCCTATGTCGGCTGTTTGATGGTCTTGGAACCGCTACCTGCAGCTCTCACGGAGGATTAGCAGCACATCCTGGCCTAAAGGCATCTGATACAGGTGCAGCAGTAGCCTGCTGCTAGCTGTAGCAGAACCCACAACCAGCAGCAGCTAGCAGGGTTCTGCAGGAAGCAACATAAATTTTATAAGCTACTCCTCTTCTTCAGTATGGCAGCAACAGCCACTGCTACAGCTGTTGAGCAGCAGTGTTACACCAGTGAGACCTGGCAGGCACAGCTGGAGGAGGTGCTTGCACTGCAGTCCATATTTGCAGAGGACTGCAGGTGAGCTTATTCATCGTGGCAGCAAGCAGTTCCGCGCTGCTGCATGCACGCAACAGTATGGCATGCGCTGTGCTACACTGCATGAATTCAGCTTGTGTGCGGCAGTTGAGCTGCACCTGCCACTGCCATGCACAGCAGTTGCCATGCATGGTCCAGCGCCAGCATGCAATGCATGGCCTTCTGCCTTGAAGTGTGTTGTATGAGTAGTGTTGAGTCAAACAAGCACAGAGGTCAGGTGCAGCAGCTTCATGCGCCTAGCGTACATGCTGGTCCTCCCACGGTGCTGCATATGCATGCTGTCTGCTCCTTTCTTGAGTCTGTTCTTGTTGCAGAGTAACACACATTCCTGGCCATGAGTTAGCTGGCAGAGGCAGCAGCAGCGGTGGCGATGCCGGCGACAGCAGCGATGCCAACGGCACCACCAGCACACCCACCCACAATGGCAGCAGCAGCAGTAGTTACAGCTACTCTGAGTTTCAGCAAGTTGAGGAGCAGCTGCAATCACTGCTGAGCAGCGACCCACCTGCAGCAGCAGCAGCAGTTGGTTTTCTGTCAGTAGAGGCGCTGGTGCATGTTGAGCTTCCTGCAGGGCAGCTGCGGCTGCTGCTGGACATGCCTGGCAGCAGCAGCAACAGCAACAACAGCAGCAGCAGCAGCAGCAACAGCTGCTCTGGTGCCAGCTGCGCACACACAGCAGGTGCATCCACACAACACACGTGCAGCAGCACCAGCTGTGAAGGCAGCAGCAGCAGCAGCAGCAGCTTGGTCCCGTTTGGCCCGCCTGTCAGTTACTTGCCACCTATCTGCGTGCAGCTGTCCCTACCTGTTGGATACCCTAGTGAGCCAAATGCACCGCCTGTTGCTCAGCTGCAGGCGTGTTGGCTGTCCTGCAAGCATGTGCAGCAGCTGCAGGAACAGCTGCAGCAGCTCTGGCAGGAGCAGGGCCCTGGGCCTGTCTGTTTCAGCTGGCTGGAGTTTTTGAAAGAAGGGGCGATGCAGCAGCTAGGGATAGTGAAGGAGCTGGTGCTGCAGGCACCAGCTGCGACGCCTTCGGCACGGCAGCAGCAGCAACAACAGCAGCAGCAGCAGCAGCAAACTGAACAGCAGCGAGAGCAGCAGGCAGGAGACAGCAGAGAGGGACAAGTAGCCAAAGCAGGTAGATTAAAGGACAGCAGCAGCAGCAGTAGCAGTCAGATAGTGCCAAAGCTCTCCGTGTCAGCAGCTCCTTTTCAGCCCTCTGTCCAGCAGCAGCAGCAGCAGCAGCCAGTGCATCCTTTGCCGCAGCCAGGCATGAAGCAGCAGCCACAGCAGAAGTCGCAGCTGCAATGGCAACCAAAGCAGCAGCAGCAGTTTCAGGGGGAGCTGCAGCAGCTGCAGACGAAGCAGCCAAGGCAGCAGCAGCAGCAGCAACGGCAGAAGCAGCAGGTGAAGCAGCCTGCTGACTTGAAGCAGCAGCTGCAGCAGCTGTGCAATGGCAAGTTAGGACAGCTGCCACAGCAGCGGCAACAGCAGCAGCAGCTGCAGCAGCAGCAGCGTAGGCAGCAAGGCAGGCAGCCTATGCAGCAGGTGCAGGGTGGCCTGCGACAGAGTAGTCAGCAGCAGCAGCAGCAGGAGCCCAAGCGGCAATTGCAGCACAGTCGTAGACAGCAGACCAAGCAGCAGCAGCAGCAGCAGCAAGAGCTTGGGCAGGCCAAGCAACAAGCAGAGACGCAACCGGATCTACAGCAGCAGCAGCAGCAGCAGGGCCAGGGTGTTGAGCAGCTGGCAGTGCAGCTGCTGCGGTACAGTGCTGTGCGTGAGGCAGAGGCATTCATGGCTGCCTCGTGGACCTGCAACATCTGCTTTGACCAGGTGGGCGTTATAGACACTGTTTGTTACAACGGTTTATATGTGTTATATGACATGTTACTTATGAACTAGGCTGCATGCATGTATTGTCAGTGTGCACGTACTCACCGCCTGGTTTCGTCGCGGAAATCCTGTCCGACTATCATGGAAACCCTGTGCAACTGTCAACACATACGCCTGGTTCTGACGGCCAGACTGCTCTCTTTGCTAGTCACACCGTCTCCACCCTGCATGAATGCGGTCTCCTTCTTCCCCTCTGTCCACTGTGGCCAACTCTACTGCACGGCCTGCCTGTGCTCCTCAGCAGCAGCTCATGCATCACCTACATCTCAGCCATCATGTATACTGCACGGCCATTACGTGTGTTGCCTTGCAGGTACCCGGTTCCAGCTGCCTGCGGCTGCCGGACTGTGGCCAACTCTACTGCACGGCCTGCCTGCGCTCCTCAGCAGCTGCTCAATACATATCACCTGGTGGCTCGGTTATTATGTCACATAAATTAGTGTGCTGCATGTGCACCATCTGTGTCAATCTGTGTGTCTTGTAGGTGCCTGGCTCTGGCTGCCTGCGGCTGCCCGACTGCGGCCACTTCTACTGCACAGCCTGCCTGCGCTCCTCAGCAGCAGCCCAGGTGGAGCTGGGGGCACTGGAGAACATCCGCTGCCCTGAACCGGGCTGCAGGCGGCCGCTGGCACCGTACGTGGTGAAAGAGCTGCTGGGAGAGGCTGGCTACGCAAGGTGTGCACGCAGCTGTCTTGTACTTGGGTTGTTTTAGGGTAAAAATTGCTGCGGAAAGTGTGTGTAGTGTTTTTTACGGGTCATGTCTGCGCTCCTCAGCAGCAGCCCAGGTGGAGCTGGGGGCACTGGAGAACATCCGCTGCCCTGAACCGGGCTGCAGGCGGCCGCTGGCACCGTACGTGGTGAAAGAGCTGCTGGGAGAGGCTGGCTACGCAAGGTGTGCACGCAGCTGTCTTGTACTTGGGTTGTTTTAGGGTAAAAATTGCTGCGGAAAGTGTGTGTAGTGTTTTTTACGGGTCATGTCTGCGCTCCTCAGCAGCAGCCCAGGTGGAGCTGGGGGCACTGGAGAACATCCGCTGCCCTGAACCGGGCTGCAGGCGGCCGCTGGCACCGTACGTGGTGAAAGAGCTGCTGGGAGAGGCTGGCTACGCAAGGTGTGCACGCAGCTGTCTTGTACTTGGGTTGTTTTAGGGTAAAAATTGCTGCGGAAAGTGTGTGTAGTGT